>CM049395.1:38047500-38072500 GCA_026929865.2 Hyperoplus lanceolatus
ACACACACACACACACACACACACACACACACACACACACACACACACACACACACACACACACACACACAGAGACACACATACAGAGACAACCATACATACACACAGACAGCTTGGTGATGAAATTTGTCCAGGCTTGCTCAGTGGGGACTGGTGAAAAACTCCCCATGACCCTCCTTCACATGTCTCTAACTATTGACCTGCTGGAGTTATAAAAAAAAAAAAATGCAGTAAAAGGGCTCCTACGAATAAACACCACACACACACACACACACACACACACACACACACACACACACACACACACACACACACACACACACACACACACACACACACACACACACACACACACACACACACACACACATAAACACCAACTGTGAGGAGTCATAGTGGGGTCCAGAACTTATTTGATTAATCATTAAAGCCACTACGAGTAACATGGCACGTTGGCGTCCCCTTTGGACAAAAGCGGTAGTATTTTTACGACGCCCGCTGTCGCAAAGCTGTTTTCTAGCGCGTGCCAGGCGCGTGAGTGTGAACTGAGAAGGGAGCAATATAGCGCATGTCCGTGTGTTGAAAGTGTGAGGACTCTTTTCGGCTCCGTGAGAGTGGTTTTGACACTGCATGAACTAATGCCAGTCACACACGCACCTGATTGCAATGAGTTGATGCAGGTTCACCTAACTACTCTCTCTCTCTCACGGAGCTGAAAGATTAGGCTACGTGTCCTCACAGAAAGCGAATGAACGAGAGACGGCAGTTAGTATGGATCACGATGAGGTAATGTGTTTATGTTGTTGTAAATAATGACTATTTCAGATAATGGTTATCTGATGATGGTGAAGCAAAGCAAACTTTGTGTTAGTATCAACCGCTCATTCATTTAGGAGTAAACACTGCAGTCTAGTTTCGCTCTCGTGAAATTGTATACACGTTGCTTGGCAACGCCCTCGTCCCTCCGTAGCCTATATCACCCTCCCTTTTAGCTTTTCTTCATTGCATTTTCTTTTTTTTCTTTGATGGTTCAGCCCCGTTATCAGTCATTATGACGACAAATAACTGTATCAAACAAGGCTCCCGCTCCCCTTCCCTCACTTCTCAATTCACGTTGCTGCGCCACACTGAAATCTGCGACCAATACGGATATGTGACCATAGAGCTTGCACGAGCGAACCGAAAATCGGACTGGGTGTGCGACCAGACCAAATGCAGTAATAAAAACTATTTAAAAACGTCTTTCTTTGCACTGATGGTCTCGTTTGCTGTTAAAGGTAATTTATGATTATCAGAGGAAACATGAGGCTGTTTAAAAGATATTTAAATGTTACTCGTAGTGGCTTTAATGCACTTATGAAGACTGGTGGACTAGTTGGGCCTACTAGGAGGTATTGCTATGGTAAAAAAATGGACCATTGTTAGAAAGGTTTGTTTGTGCATAACATTTGTGAAAGCTTGTTTAGGTAAAAGCTCAAATGAATTAATAAAAATAAAGAAAGAAATGTAGAAAGGTAAGCTTGAAGTTGGCAGAAAAATAAATCCGTTGAGGCATTTTTAACTGAAGTACCGCTGCGCACCATACCAAAAACACATTTTTTTTGGATTGTTTTTGTAGTTAAGTAACCCTAAACTTGTAAAAAGATAATATAATATAAAATAAAACTAAACATATATATATATATATATATATATATATTCAGTATATATGGTAAGTATACACATAGCATCCAGTACATGAGTATAATACAATCAAAATAGGCAAATAATCCTGCCAACAGACTTAATTAATTAATAAGTAGCAAAACAGAACAATACTGCACAGTTAGTGTTCAAAGATGCAGTGCAGTGACATTGCATTTGGTAACTATTTTAAACATTGATATTCCTGTTGCAATGGAGATAAACTATGTCTAGTATAGTGATATAGTGATATATAGGATATGATCAGCCATCATGATGTATAATGGAAGCAAATCGATAATCTCAATATATTTTTTTATTTTTATTTTTTTTATTTTATTTTATTTTTGTTTTTACTGTTTCTTAAATGCAATTTCTAATATCTAATCTTGATGTATTTCATGCCTCTGTAAAACACTTTGAATGGCCTTGTGTCTGAATTGTGCTATAGAAACAAACTTGCTTTGCTTTGCCTAGTGGCTGCACGGAATACACCATGAAATCCTTCTTAAGATTCAACATGTGTTGTTGTCTCGTGGCCTTTACTCCTTTTTCAAACCAGTTATTATGATCAACTCAATTTTGTGACACAATCGTTTTCGAATGGATCTGTTTATTTTTCTTCAGTGGGTCACAGAGGCAAACAGCCAATCACAACATTAATTGTGCTTTTTATTGTGATGAGCAGATACATCCCAGTGTTGTGGGAAAAGCTTGTATGTCTGAATGAAAGCTAAGACCCACTGGCTTTTGCTGGCACAGATATCTCACCCATAACTGTCTGTCTGTGTGTGTAGATAAGGCTGTAGTGCTGTAAACCATTAGAGGGTTAACAAAACAAAAGCATTGTTCATTAAACACAATGAGAGTGGGAGTGTTGTTTCAGTTTGGTTGGATGGTCCCTGTAAAGCGTCTTTGAGTGCCTTGAAAAGCGCTATATAAATCCAATCCATTATTATTATTATTATTATTATGGTTTAACACTTGCTGAGAATCCTGGGTTGGAGAATTGGAGCAAGTGTGATGATGACCAACTCTCTCTCTCTCACGTATTGCCAAGATTGCTGCAACAACGCAATTGTGTAGAAGATACATGTTGCATAATATCAGAATGTGTTCCATACATGCTTATCAGGAGAATATGTTCCCTTCTCACCCACATGCATAGGCTTTGGTCCATGCTCTTGTCAACTCATCTGCCTATATTATAATAGACAGCACTTCCCTCCTGGCTGGTCTGCTTGCATGTGCCATGCGTCCACTGCAGCTCATCCAAAATGCAGCAGCTCGAATGGTCTACAACTTCCCCAAGTTATCTCACACTGCATAGTAACTCCTCCGCTCCATTCACTAATGTACTTTGTCTTACTTGTAGCTAATTATTGTAAAGTTATTATTGTAAAGGGTACAGTGTGTAATGTAGGAGTATTTTAGTGGCATCTAGTGGTGAAAATTCTACATTTCAACGCTCCATCTCTATCCCTCCCTTCTGAAAATGGCATCTTCCACCACTGCTGCCTCGAGTCTTTCCACAATATCAAGTGATGAGTTGAAGATGTATTTAGTTATTTATTCTATAGTACTTCTTCTTGGTCTTCCAACAGGTGCATTTCCCCAGGACGCCCACTATATATAAAAACATGTAAGGCCGTTCAGTTTGTCCGTTCTGTGCTAACAAAGCGGGGCAACGTCGCAGCGTACCCTGCTCCTATGTATCTAAGGCTCTTTCTAAGGTAATACAATTAACAACTTTTCCAATTCTACCAAGACTGGTCTGAAGAAAAATACCTATTCTGTTTACACACTGCACCTTTAAACAATTCCTACCTTCATGGGGTTGGTTGAATGCATGTATTATAAGTCACTAATAGCTAAACTACAGTGTATAGTATGTATACACAACTCTTAGGGGGGCGGAGAAGCACTGCTGTGCTCGCTGAGATGAGAGGAAGAGCTTCCCGAAGATCTACATGGTTGTTTGTGATGTGATTCGTGTCAGGTTGCTCTATAGCAGTTTTTAATAAGAAATGAAGACCAGAAAAGTAGTATAATAGGAGATCTTTAATACAGCAGGTCATGTTCAGTGAATGACTCACACTTTGAATTAACCCGGTTTATTGAGTGTCTGGTGCTTTTCTGTGAGTACTGCACTTTGGACAGTGCAAAAATCAAGACTTTAATTTCAAAGGATGTGTTTTTAATTGACCCCTTAACCCTCTTTCATTCACTTTAAGTGTACCCAACAGACACACACACACACACACACACACACACACACACACACACACACACACACACACACACACACACACACACACACACACACACACACACACACACACACACACACACACACACACACACACACACACACACACACACACACACACACACACACACACACACACACACACAACAAGCGAGATGAAACGTACTAATGACTGTGGCTTAAAGAAGGTGGTGGGCAGATTCTGTTGCCTTAGCTAAGACAATGCAATGCATCACTCTCCACTTATTAGCCACTGTAGCACGTCCAATAGCACAGACACTTTGGCTTTAATTGCCCTACTTTACTGTAAGCCTGAATAAACCCCGCAGAACTATTTTGAGGAGTTTAAGGCCACGCACTTTCACTACATGTCATCCACAAGATACAAATGGTGAATTAGTCTGTGATTTGTCATTGAAGGTGGTGTCAGCTATTCTGGAAAATGCTTGTTGTTAGAATCATTTTTTGTCAAAATCAGTGAATATAACTGCTCACGATACATTCATTTTTTTTTTTTTTAATTTTCCTTTATATAACCTCAAAGATACCTGTCTGTTCTGTGTGCACGCTGAAAAAAACTCTGGTGTTAATACACAGCCTAGGCTCTGTAAACTGATATTTAGACAAAGAGTATGTAAACAAAGGAGGCCCACCATAGCCAGCAACATGCCCTTTTATGGAGTCTAGGCTGTGTATACTATGACCACTGGATGTTTTTTCCAGTTCACACATGGTATTCACACGTAATCAGACACTGATTTTGACAAAAAGTATGCTCCAGAATCGCTGTCTGCACCTTTAACGGCGACATCTTTACACTTAATTGACATGCATGTTTACTGTATTAGATTTGACACGGATGATAATGCATCCAGCAGAGAAAATCACAACACATGTTTTCTTAATTTCTAATTCTAGTTCCAATACTTCAGCTGAAATACCCAAGCAAAATGTGATTTCATACCCACGCACTGTAGTTTATATAACACTCCCGCCACCAGCAGACCAGAGACAGATGGCCAAATAATGTGCCATTTCTAAACAGGGAAAGTTCCTATAGTAACTGACTATTTGAATTCACAAAATAGAAGGAAGGATTTCACACATCGTATCCACCATCTTGAAATGACAGAAAGTGAACAAAAAATATATCTCACCAACCAAACAACTGATTAGCGCTTGGGAGTTAGCCTACAACTACACATGACAACATAGCAACATAGCAACATGCTACGCGGAAAAACCACACACACCCACACTTGCACAGTTGCATATCCCAGCAGGAGGAGAGGAAATAGGCAAAGCAAAAATGCCTTGCTGGGTTCAGCCCTATGTGTCCTACTGTTTGTAATCACTGGACACACACTGGGGGCCCGGGAGAAATGTTTTCCCAGCCATATGACATGCCTGTAGCGATGCCTGTGATGTGGAAATATGTTCATGAATCTTAATTTTGTTTTCTCTCCCTAGATCTAGCCAAATCATTGTGTTATTTATTTATCTAAGTTTTATACAGAAGTGTTGTTATGTCGGTACAGAGAAATGCTAAGGAGGTTTTAATGAGCCGTTGGACATGAAAAGAGTGTGTACCGGCGGACATGTTACTATGACGGTATCATCAGTATGTGATGTTTGCCATGTTTCAAAGTGCGTGTGATGAATGTGGGACAATCGAGTGAGTGAGTGAGTATAATCCAAATATTTTATTTTCATTTAACTTTTATTTATCCTCGAGAGACCAATTGAGGGGTGACCCTCATTTACAATGACGCCGAGTTCAAAACAAATTCAAAGGAAAAACAACAATACATACACAATATTCAATGCAAAAACATCAAATACACAACAACAGGTGAAGAGAAAAAACAATTGAAACATTTACATAGTGAGAGTGGCAGCAATTAAAATTAAATGGGTGAAAGTACAATATAGCCTAATTAAAACAGTTACAGGTAGAGTTTGGCAGATTTAAGATAGTTTGTTTAAATTGGTTAAAGGATAGGAAGGTATTTAGTTTAATTTGTTGCTGTAAGTTGTTCCAGGAGTCGGGGGCACTGAAGCTAAAAGGTGTCTTTCCCAGCTCAGACCGGCCTTGTGGGACATAAAGCATATACACAAGTAGCCTACACATTGTAATTCATTCAAGTGTTTCCAGTGTTGCTATATGCAGTTTCAATATGGACGTTTTTGCTTTAAGATGATGGTTAAGGCTTTTGATTTATAATATCATGTTGAGAAACAAGAAAATAAATACATACAGCTCTGGAAAAAAAATGAAGAGACCTCTCCAAATGTTCAGTGTCTCTTGTTTTATTGAAAACTTTTAAAATTCTCTTTATTTTATTTATGTTTTAAATAAATTAAGTTTATTAAAACTATAATATCTCGTGTTCTTTTGTTCGGACGTATGGAAGGTGAAAAAAAATAAAAGATGACTGGAAAAAGTTTCAGAGTTCTCAGTTGTTGTTTAATGAAGTGAGATCACAGGACAGCGTATGCAGGAGTCAGAGGCAGACAAAAAAGTCAAAAAGAGTGATGAGCCTTTTCGACAGCAAGGCTTTTTAACATATCTTGACAAAGTCTATTGATTGGTCTATCTTGTAGTCTTGTATCTTCTCGTCCAATCCTCTTCTTCCTCGCTCTCGACCTGCACTATGCCGAAAAGTAGAATTATGCTCCTGGCCTTGAAAGTGACTTGTATCTATGGTTTGGTCAGCTGAGTCAGGAAAATACAGTAGGCCTTTGTTTAAGATAGATACATCTGTCCATTCTCTGGCCTCGTTTTCTGGGAAAACATCCACAAAACTTACAAGAAGTTTTGTGCTATTTCCCCCCCTCCAACTGTCCCTGCTCCAGGGCGTGAAATGAGAACATTTTAGATCACATGTTAATGGTAATGGTAAATGGACTTGTATAGCGCTATATCTCCGTTTATCACAGACTCAAAGCGCTTTACATTGTTTTTGTTCACATTCACCCAGTCACACACACATTCATACACTAATAGCAGCAGCTACCACGCTAACTAAGCTAACTATCGGGAGCAATTCGGGGTTCAGTGTCTTGCCCAGGGACACTTCGACATGTGGCGGGGAGACGGGGGTTCGAACCTCCGACCCAGCACACCAGAGGCGAACTCCCTACCCACTTCGCCACTGCCGCCCCTGTTATGAATGTATCGATTGTTCAGTTGATTATATAAGAGCAAATGCAAATTAATGATGGGGGCTATAACATCATTAATAGTTAAAAATTAAAATCCTAACAGGTTCGAAAGAATTTAATAAAATATGTTTTACTTTGCCAAATTGAATCAGGGGCTCAGAGCAGTGCGGGAGCCCTGGAACATTTCTATGATTAATATTTGATCACCTCTTCCCATAGCACATGCACATAACATATAGGCTACAGAGGAGCAGAGCAGTTCACCAGCAACACCCAACCAGACTGGCAATGTGTATGTGAACATTGAAACGCACAGAGAACCCCCTTTGAACATGCTATGATTTAGACCTGCATAAATACACTCATACCTGTTAACCAATTTAAACTTATTATTTTGAATCACTTGTATCTGTTTTATTAGGCTATTTTTCTGCTTCATTCAATTGATCTGAATGTTCTATGTGTTGTTGTCTCTTTGTAAGATTGTTGTGTATTTTTATTGTATATTGTGTATCTGTAATTAACTCAACGTCATTGTAAAAGAGGGTCACCCCTCAATTGATCTTTCGAGCTAATTGACATCTGTACGTTCTTCTGTGCACAAACACATGCACACTCTTGTTGACTAGTAAAACACCTGTGTTGTGATCCAAAAAGGTATGTTTACACAAATAGCACACAGAGAAAACAAGACATTTTGGTCATGGGAGGCTTTGTAGCATAATGATATGAATCTTTATTTTTCTTTTTTTTTCCCACTTACTTTTTCCACTCTGAAACTACCATAACAACACATATTGTAACAGTTGTAATCCTGAAAGCTAGCCACACATTCCAGAACTAATTTCAGACTAGTAAAAGAATGATGGGGTTTGGTCAATTGGCAAAGCAAATTTTCTAAACACTTGAAAGTAACTCTGAACAAAATCAAATACAACATATTATAATTCAAAAGGTTTTAATAAGATTCAAATGAAAGATAGAACCAGTTAGATTAGAACACAGTCTGGGGGTCAGAACACAGGACCCTTAGAGCCAGCTAGTGTCTGGGGGTCAAGACATAGGAAAATCAGAACCAGCGAGAACAGCCTGGGACTCAGGACACAGGAGAAGACCCAACTGGATTATGACATCAGCCTGTTACACTCTACAACTAGGCCTACTCTGAGACAGTGGCTCACTTTCCCCCACAGCATTTGGCTCACTTTCCCCCACCATCACAATTTGAGAAAAAAACTACCTCTCTTAGCATTTCAGGCTAATCTTCAGTTATCAGCATCACATGGTATCATATGTTGGTAGTTCATCAACACGTATGATAGAAGTTTTTCTACGTGAATACATTTGCTTTGGCACAACAGTTGATTAGGTTGACAGCAAGACAATTTACTTTTACATGCAAAATACCTATTTTGGTGAAAAAAACATCTTACCACAGCACCATGAGGTCCTCTCTTTCAGGGCCATGGGGAAATGAGAGGGGCTTGAAAACATATATCTCACATGACCACAAATGTTTTCCGTTGCCTAGATACAGGGGGTGGCTCACATTAATACCCGATGCCTCAGATTCCCCCGTTCTCCCCTATAATGACTGCATGTTGTTTATATATGACTATAAGCTTCTAGTGAATAACTTGAGTAGCATACTATTTTGTATTATTTACCATGTTATTTTGAAACAACAATATAGGCTCATCAAGTGTTTCAATTGTAAACTTTATTTTCATAATTCAATATAACACGCATTTTCTATTTGTGAGCTGTTAGGGACTTTTTAGTTTGTATTTCGATCCTTAATGTTAGCTGTAAGAATGTTTGCTCCTGTAGGCTGTTTTTATTAGATATTTAGCCCTATGTGAGTGTGATGTGAACACTAGTGTATATGTTTAAATACAAGCAACATGTAGTACTGTGAGAATCATGTCATCCATGATAGTAGTAAAATGCACCTTTTGATAGGTAGGCTATGTGACAAAAGCCTTAGCAGTATAAACAAATCTAGGTAGCTGTACAAGAATGACCAAAACCATGCAATTATTGATCACAGTATGTACAATCTGTATAGCTGTCTGTTAATGGAAGGCATGGGTTCAGGTGTGGAGACTGTGCATTAATGTACATGTTGTGTCTATGGTGAGTCCATGGTGAATGTAATGAGCCCGTGTCAGTGGGGCACCTGTGGTCTTGTTAATCAGGCTGGCTGCAGAGAGGGGGAAGCTGTTCCTGTGGTGTGAAGGTTTAGGAGTGAAAGCTGGCATGGCGGCTACTGCCATCGGTTTATGAGTATGTGTATGAAAGGGTGGATGTGGTAAGAAATGTAAAGCGCTTTGAGGCTGAGAAAATCAGCTAAAAAGCGCTATATAAGTCAAGTCCATTTACCATTTACAACACGATACAGTCATGCCTTCCATTCTGCCTATTTCCAACGGCTCATATTGTTTCTCATGATCAAACAGTTTTGTTCTGTTGCCCGTCTTAGCTGCCACATGTTTTCGGCACAGTTTGCAGTGCAGCTTGTCAAAATCAGTGAACATTTCCTCACAATCCGCTTACTGTGTGTGCACCAAAATAAATGTGGTGTTAATACACTGGTACAGTATACAAAGTCACACCTACCTCTTCCTTTTGTATTGTGGATTTTATTTGACATGGACATGACAATATCATTGGACGAACCAGATGCATTGTTTTAAGTGTGTATTGTCCTGCCACATGAATGGCAGTTCCTCTCCTTCCTTGCCTCTTGTTTAAAGGTGAAGTAAGCGGTTTATTTATGTTAATATAAGTGTTAAATCGCTCTTTATTTATACAGTGATCACTTACAAAATGTGCGCGTTTCATAAATTATTATTGCGACCGGCAGTAGATTGCCTATCATGTCACCGAGTGCTTTTAATTCAAAGTCCTGTCCGATGAAAGTATTACAGGAGTGCAGTTTTTGAAAACACAGTGAGACAGGGAGAAGGGGAGGAACCAGGTAATTGTATATAGCACTCCCAAATGTCTCTATAAACACCTTTTAATTTCAATCGTAGATGAACTAACGGGGAGCTTTCAATTAACAGCATTTGCCAAATCGACATCTTGAGGTGATTATGAGCCAAAGATGGTGGTAGACGGAGTGAGTGGATATAATTACATAGTAAAATGGACGCAGGGTAGTAGCACATCGCAGGAGGTGCTGCACCCAATAGGCCTTGATGATAATTAACCAAAAAATCTTAATAACGTCGGAGGCGAAAAATGATTCCCCACCCCTGACTCGAATATGATAAATATTTAATGTTTTCATCGCAGTAATGATGTGGAAAATGCAAAAATGCCAAATCTCTAGCTGTCAAACTTCTTTTGCCACTGTTGTCTTGTAATTAGAGGAACTATAGCTCCCACTGTCTTAATTTCCCAATGCAGCCGCTGCCAGCATTTAGCACACTCATGAAAGACTGGTGGTGACAGGGCTGGGAATTGTGTTGTGTTGTTGGGGAAAAATGAGTTGGACTGCACACTGACGAGTTTACCATTACTTCAGCTGCTTGGCAAATCCACTAGTGGTGCGAACATGTATCCTTTTGACAATATAAAGTGGTGCAAATCATAATCTTGCACAAAAACACAATCCTTTGTGTACGTGTGTATGTTTGTCTCTCCGGTATGTCTGTCTGTATGCATGTGTCTCTCTCTCTCTCTCTCTCTCTCTCTGTCTCTGTCTGTCTGTCTGTATGTCTGTCTGTATGTCTGTCTGCCTCTCTGCCTGTCTGTACAGATCTCTTCTGCAAATTTGCCAAAGTATTTTTTTTTTCAAGCGCTTTTATTCAACAAATTCCATCTATTACCAAGATGCCCTACCACAGCGGTGACTTTGGGGTGTATACAGTTGTGTAGCCAGACCGACCAAATGAGTGGCCACTGTGTAGAAAAACAATGACAAAGTGAACCAGAGTGGTCTTGTACAAACAGCATTAGTCAAAGTTTTCTTGACCCACGCTTGTCTGTTGGTGTATAATAAAGCTTTCCTCTCTTAACACAGATGAGAAATCCCAGTTAAATTTTTTTTCCATGGCCGGGCTGCTGCTTTCACCCACACAGACACCAGAGGGGAGCGCTTGTGATCAATACACTGTACTTTGGCTCGTCATTATCAAGACTTATTTCCCCCTTTTGGCTTCGGGGCCCATTAAATCAAGAGGACCACATTCTACCCGCCCAGCGTCTCAGTCAAGCAAAGACTCCCGAGTCACATTAAGGGCTTGATTTACGCCTCTTTAATGACAGGGCCACCCCTTAATTAGCTGACGGCACACACACAAAAAAAATAAATAAAACTGCAGCCACCACCACCACTGCTGCTGCTGAAAAAGGATGACCATCACCATCTAAAGCCCGGGGATGATGTTTGCCTCGGGGTAACACTCAATCTGTCACCCCTATCAAGCTGTACTCACACTGCAAAAAAAAATGCCTCATACCGGGCCACTGCAATTCAATTCAATTCAATCAATTCGGGGTTGCACCAGGTTTTTTGGTTGCAGTAGCAAAGGTCTGTAACTTTTTTGTTTTACTTCGTGAAGTATTTTTGCTGTCAAACGACGGAGCCTGATGACTTCTTTTTCTTCTGTTCTTGTTGTTGTTTTGGTCACAATCCATTGGTTCCAGCCTGAGAGAGAGAGAGAGAGAGAGAGAGAGAGAGAGAGAGAGAGAGAGAGAGAGAGAGAGAGAGAGAGAGAGAGAGAGAGAGAGAGAGAGAGAGAGAGAGAGAGAGAGAGAGAGAGAGAGAGAGAAAGAGAGAGAGAGAGAGAGAGCTGATAAATTGCATAATAACCAGATTAGCAATATGTCATACTAAGCCTTTGGGCGAAAGGCAAAGAGAATTGGGGAAGATTTTCACCCCTCCCTTTGAGATGAGAAAAATATATAAATAGAAACCTTGAAGCACAATTTGTCAAGTTACATGCGCATAAATGCTTTTTCCTTTTCACCCCACTACCACGCCACCCCAAATATATAAGAGTTCTTTTCAAGCAGATTGTCATCCTGTCACATAAATGAAAATGGAAAGCTTTCTGCGAAAATATCTAGTTTAAAGGTCACATTTCATTTTAAAGACCCTCTTGGTTTTGATCTTTATGTCACAGTGTGTGGCCTCAGCGGGAGATGACAGGCCTCTCTAACACAGAACAAACTCTGTCTATTACGCTGCATTATCGTTTTAATGTATTCTATCAGACCAAATTATGTCTGGTTGGCTGTTTAAAAATTATCATTTAGGCCGCTTTCGAAAAGCTAGAAGTGGAATTGGATCGTGCACTTTGTCAAGGTCAATGGCCTTGCTGAACACTTAAGTGACTAGTAAAATTGCCCTGTACATTAAATGTGATGGAAGGAACTCAGAAGTCATTGTTTTACAGGGCAATTTGGGAGTATTTGTGGGTACATGAATAGTGGGACTTTCCAAAATCACATTGAAGCCAGAATCCACATTTTTCAAATGATAATGCTAACATGTGACCAACGCGTTCCCATGTTGAACTCAAACAACTGCCCAAGCTAATTAGCTACTGAGCTCTCCTTACAATTTTAATGAAAAGAACATACTTTTGAGTTTTTTTCAAAGCGTCTTTGAGCCTATAGTAACTAAGTCTTTTGAGCCCTGTATACTGCCCTCGCTATGAGTGTCGTCTATTCAAGGCTTGACAGTTAGCTTACAGAATAACGAAGTCCTTCAAGAAATACACGAGGTGTTTTCCGTTTGAAGATCTTTACTTTACTTGTTTTTGTTTGTTATTGGTTTTTTGTAAAACTGAAACAAAGCACAAAGGCATACACATAAGTACACACCAACGGTCGGCACGATGCAATCGCGCAAATAAAAGTATTAAAATGCTGCGTCATACTGTCAACTACCATTAGCAGTATACATTATCATAAACAGCTAACAAAAGGTAACCTAACATAATAAGAGACATAAATAAATACTTACGGACAAATAGTGTCCAAGGCAACAATATATGAAGCTATGATGCAGTAAGAGAACACCCTGGCAGCCTGCACGGCAGCTCATCAATTAACATCTGCCAGAAACGTCTAGAAACATAAAACTACTCCCCTCAAATGGCCTGTAGGGGCACTGTTCTACACATTCTACAATTAAACATCAAATGCACTCTAGTGAGGGCATGACACCCTGTATTGTTAGTTAGTTAGTTAGTTAGTTTTATTATTTGTCACATACATAATTGCACAGGGCAATGTGTAGTGATATTCTTGAGTACGAGTCCGGCTGTCATTCAACTATATAAAGTGCAATATTTGATTATAATAATGGTTGGGTGGTCACTGGGTGGTGGGCCAAGTGACATTGTCAGTCTGGTTGAACAGTCTGGTGAAATAAACTCCTCCTCATTCTCTCTGTGTTGGCCCTTAGCAGACGGTAGTATTATCGGTAGTAATGTGTATCATCTATCAAACAGCCACACCAGCCTGCAAGTTTAGTTTACTTGTCATGAATCCACCATCCTTAAACAAAAACAGTTTCAGATGTGCAGAGGTATATTTAAGGTAAGGGAGTGTGGTGTGGTGTGCAAGAGGAAATTTAATTAACCTCCTTTCTATGCGGAGAAGCCTCTTAGATAGAATAAGTCTTCACTGCGGCGCCGCACCTGACTATTTTATAAATCCGTGGCTGATTGGTAATTAAACTTAAATTCAAATTTGACAAGGGCTGCGCTGAGCACTGGCAGTAATCTTCAGATAAGATAGGCAACGGTGGGAATAACTTTCCTTCTGTTTACTTTTGGATTCCCAAGACGTTTTTTTTTTATTTAAAGGTGCAACTAGGAACTTTTATATATTTCTGAAACATTGATGATCATAAATTGCAGCAAACAAGACCATCAGTGCAACGAGTGCCATTTGTATATAGTTTTTCTTAATGCCTTTGTCATGGGTACGCTCACCCAGGAACAACAGCTGGCGTAGTAAAAACACTACCGCTTTTGTCCAAAGGGGGTGCTAGAATTAACACAAACTGAAAGTTCCTCAGAGCACCTTTTTTAAATGTTTGTATAGTTGTTTATTTTTTAGGTCGTATTTCGTTTCACAGCACCTGCTTATTGTCGAGATCCCATTTGTTGATCACACACACACAGAGCAAATCGAACTAAAGGTGGAGTGGAGTAACAAGGGTGATCCTTCAACACTGTTTGAAGTGAGATCAGAGTAATGTTGGCTAGCTGTTTTTTTTCTGTACTGTGTACACGTTTGGCTGGTTGTTTTGCTTCAATTATTCATAGGAACAACATCCTTAACTCTAATGTGCATTGCTTCCTCACTAAGATGAAAAAAGTGTCCATAAAACATTTTTCTTCTTTCATTTTAGTAATCCCTGCGTTCCAAATCACATACTTTTTCTTTTTACTACACTACATACTAATGTGCAAAACAGTTTTAGCCCCACAGGAGAGAAAAAAAATCAGATAAGGAAGATTTTTTTTTTTTCCATTATGTCGAGAAATGTCAAGAATAAAGACGAATACTCCAAAATGCTATTGGAGTTAGTGGGGCATTTATGTATGTTCAGCATACTACAATTGACGTGCATGTTTTGGGACATCCTAAAACTCTTTCTGGCATACTAAATAGTAGGGAAGTATGGGGATTGGAACGCAGGGTATGTTTCACTCTTGGCGGCCACAGTTGGGTTTTGCTTCTCGGGAGCCATTGGAAGCTGTTCTCTTCTCTACAAGGCAGAGAAATGAAAAACGTGTGAGTTCCAGTGACGCCGCAAAACAAGCCAAGCCATGAATTTAGAACAGGATATTGGCTAGAGGGGTGTGGGGGGGGGGGGGGGGGGGGACTGTTTGGAAAGTAATTACATCAAAGGCTGTTGTGGGAATATTTGCCCCACGAAAAATTGCTGCGGATGATAGGCAAGGGCCCCCACAAGGCAGTAATTAGGGACTTGTGCCTTATGGCCAGTGCATTGTGGCGCCTTCTCATGCTAAATAATTCTTCTTACATGTATGAACCTGCCAAATGTATAGGAGCTTCAGTAAGTGCTGAAATCTGTCTCTGTTATGGCCTGTCATGCCTCTAAAGGACTACAGCTCACTCGTAGATCCTTTTCGAACATAGGTTTATGTATGTTGTGGGTTTTAACCACAACGTAATTTAGTGTTGAATGCAGATTTGTGGCTTGTTATGTGGTCTCAGCAGAGCCCAAGTGTTCTGTATTGTCTAGTCTGTGTGTGTGTGTGTGTGTGTGTGTGTTTTTGTGTTGTATCTTGGGAGCTTTTCCTGGCTGTGTTAACTCTTCACTTCATCTTACTGTAGTCTAGTGGGTTGTACGATGTCACTGCACCCTCAATGCTGTATAGACAAATCAGTTGTGTGCTGAGATTGCCAAGATTTCTTCCGCTACCTGTCTAGACTCTGCTTAGCCTTTAATGTTTGAGGTGTGTGTGCATCTGTCTCCCTGTATGAGCTTCCTCTGCAGTTTGCTGCTACACCGCTACACATCCTTAGCATATATGAGCCTGTCAGAGGGTGTGTTGAACCACACTGTTGAGTCATGGATGCAAAGGTGGGCTTTGACATTGTTACATATTATGTTCTGGTTCTGGTCAATTTGCTGGTGTTCATGTCTGATTTAGCAGAATTTGGATTAGAATGCATACGTTTTATTTAGAAAATGAATGAAAATTAAAGTTTTTTAGAAAAATGTTAAGTATCAAAACCTAAGTACTGAAATTTCTTCATCACATAAGTATTCACACCTTATAATTTTCCTCCAGATGTTTTTCTAGAACTTTATTGGACTTTGATTTAATGGAATGGACTTAGTGTAGAAAGGCGCTTGTGTGTGTATAAAAGATTCCCCACCATTCACACTATATGGAAAGACAAAACCCAGGCCATGAAGTCCAGGGAACCCTAAGTAACCCTTTGGAATACAATTGTGACGAGGGAGGCATAGATCATTGCAAGGGTAATACACCATTGCTAAAGCTTTCAGTGTTCCAAGGTGCATATTGACCTTGATCATTATGAATTTGAAGACGTTTGGAAACACCAGGACTAATCCAGCCAACTGAGTTACCGGGCAAGAAGACCCTGGATCAAGGATGTGTCCAAAACATCCAATGGTTACTCTGAGAGCTTCTGAAGAACAGAAGGAATGGAAGCTAACCTTTGGGCAGGTTGACCATCTCATAAGCACTCTATCTATCTGGCCTTTATGGAAGAATGGCAAGACAGAAGCCAATAGTAAAATGCCTATGGAATTCCACTTGGCATTTTCTAAACTGCATAAAGGACTCGGAGAGCATGTGGGAAGAGATTATCTGGTCCGATGAGACAAAAACTGATCTCTTTGGGCAGAACTCCAAGAACTATGTCTGGCAAAAAACAAGGCACTTCTCATTCCCTGGCCAATACCTTCCCCACATTGAAGCATGTTGGTGGCAGCAACATAGTGGGAGGAACAGGGATACAAGGGAATCTGTTCCAGAGCGCAAACAACCTTAGAGAGTGGGGCGCCTGTTCACCTTTTCAGTAGGACAATGACCCATGGCATACAGCCAAGACAACGCTGGAAAGGCTTCGGGACATGTCTCTAACTGTCCTTGAGTGTCCCAGCCAAAACCCAGTCTTAAACTCTGTAAAGCCTCTGTGGAGAGACCTGAAGATGGCAGTTCACGGGCACTTCCCATCCAATCTGACTGACCTTGAGAGGACCTGCCAGGAAGAATGGGATAAACTACCCAAATCCAGGTGTGCAGGCTTAAAGGCCTACCTCACCGGTTGGAATATGAAGGTGTATTGAACTCGGAAATCCTATATAGTATAACTGTGCAAAAAAAAATTAAATCGGATCATCTTAGCCTGAGAAAAGGCAGAAAGAGTGTTTTATGGTCTCACTGTCTAACCCTATAGTTTCCTTCTTGTGACATCACAGTAAGGGTTAGGATTAACAGGACAGCTCAATGCAAACCTACTATAATATCCTCTCTATGTAATTGTCTATGGATTATTCATACTGACAAGAGTTTGGTCACGTCTTGCTTTGACATTGCACATAATGCACAAGCATCACAGTCAAATGTGTGATGTCAACAGTATTCAGCATATAACTCCCAACAATGAACCCTCCTTCAAAGTCACTTGGATCTTTTCCCTTTCTTCCCGTGCCTGCTCAGCATCTGTATACATGCCACAGAACATGATTGGAAGTTATCATGCAGTGCAAAATGCATAACCATCTGCATGTGTTAAATTGTGTCGCTCATTTATTCAGGTCTGTAATTATTCAAACCCTTAATCTGGTATGTTGTAGAAGCCCTTTCGGCAGCGATTATATCTTTGAATATTGTTAGGTAAGTCTCTAAATGCCTGAGTGATGGGTTCTGAGGGCTCTGTTATGCTATGGGGTACATTTTGCTTGCATGGAGTCAATACTTTATTCCTATAATGAAACATCTGTCTATCCTGATGGCAATTCCACCTATCCATAGGGCACGAGAGGTCCCTGAATGTTTTGATGAGTATGAAAAAGATATGGCCTTTATTGCACCAGATCTCAGCGTTGATGAACACCAGTGTGAGATTATGGGCTGACATGTTAGACAATTCTCCCCACCACCATCATCAAGACTGAACATGTGTGCCCTGTGGGAGAATGGTCTTCACCCCTTCTCAAAGTTCAGAGACTTATACTTCATAGTCGATAGTTCAGTTTATTTCGATCCCACATAGATTCACAACAATACATAAGTAAAAAACAAAACAAAAAAATAACAAAAACAAAGTTGTCATCGAGAAGTAATGTGAAGAGAAGCTTCTCTGCTCGCTAGTAGTTGCCGGTCAGTATGGTAGTGAGATATTACAGTTCTATATTGTATTTAATACATTTGCAAAAATGTCTAACACCAAAATAAAATGATTATGTCAAAAGTACATCCTCAAGGGGGGCGCTCGTGGCGCAGCAGACCTGGGTTCGAATCCCGCCCGGGTCGTTCTCCGCATGTCTTCCGCTCTTTGCCCCATTTCAACTCTGTCTCTCCAAATCTGTCTAATTAAAGCTAAAATGCAAAAAAAAAAAAAATGTAAAAGTACATCCTCAACACATAGTGTGCATAATGTGAAGGGGTCTACATACTTTTCTTAAGCACTGTAACTTTTATGTGGTTGAGTTTGTTAGAGAAGCAGTCGCAGGCATTTCATCATCCACCATTGTGTGTGGTGCCACACAAACATAATGTATGTCATGATGTGCTGAGACAGCAAACTGTTGGCAGTGAGTGATGACAATCAGTACATTTTACCTTAGACACATACCCATTCCATTTAGTGACAGGTATGCAGGTTGTATTTTACCACCACAACATAAATATAAGAATGGAATGTCTGTCACATTTGTTTGAATATTGCAACGGTTGGCAAACCTAGCGCACCGCTGCAGGCTTCAATAATAGCCAGTCTCCTGTTCTCCTAGGATAACACTGTTGTTTTGTAGAGAGTAAAAAGTCCTAAAGCACAAATACAGTATGCAGCACCCAAAATAATTAATGAGCAACCTCCCCTGAATATGTTTCACAGGGAGATAATGGCCCCCTTTTAATGTTTAATTTAGGTTTAAGGCGACTTTGAAAATCCTGTCACTTTGTTTTTTTATGAGTAACAATGTACACAAAGACGAGGATATCCATTCACTAAGGCTTACACCACACCAACAAACAATTCTCTTATTCCATTGGTCATATTTTGGTACATTTAAAAATGCACAATACTACCAGTGTTGCGAATGCTGTAAGAAATGGAATCCAGCCTGTTCAAGGCATTTATAGACAGTAGATGCTTTCATAAACTGGACAGGCCTCCATAATAATCCAATTTGCACAAAATGAAATATGATTTTGATTATCCATAAAAAAATGGTGCCTGTTGTTTTTTCTGTTAGATATTTTTGGGAGGGCTCACTGCTCATCGTGCATTAAGCCTTATACAGCTCTGGAAAAAAAATTAAGAGACCACTCCAAATGTTCAGTGTCTCTCGTTTTACTATGTATAGGTTTATGTTTGAGTAGAATGAACATTTTGGTTTTATAATATAAACTTCTGACAACGTTTCTACCAAATTCCAATACATGTTTTGTCATTAAAAGCATATTCATAAGTAATGTAGAGATGAAGATTTGAGGAAAATCCAGACTGGTCTCTTGATTTTTTTTTCCAGAGCTGTATAATCAGAGTGTGAGTGATTTCAGTTCTATGCTTTGAAATTTGAACAAAGTATCCAAACAGTTTGTGCAGAAAAGGTCAATTACTTATTCTAGCAGAACTTGTTGAAGAGTCTGATCATTTAATTGAGGTGTCTGTATGAGTTGCGATTGGGAAATGAGAAGCACAGCCCTCAACTTAGGGAGTGGTTATTATACTTGCTTTAACCAATTGAAAGAGAAAAACTGTATTACATTTTCTAGGAAGTTGTTAAGGACTGCTTGCAAGTATCCGTGGTCTGGACAATGGACTGGACTCTGTGTGAACCTGTCTGCAAAGTCAACTTCATTGCCAATTTCTGCAATATATGCCAGACATTCAGAGGAATCAAAATTGTGTTTCTCTTCCGACCTATGGTGCATACATAAAAAAGAATTAAATAAGATAAGATGAGAGAAGTAATATGTACAACAAATAGATTCTAGATGAGTGCAAAAGTTAAGGCATAACCAAATGGTATGAACAAACTAAATAGTATAGCAACCATATCTGTGATTGATATCCATTATGTGATCATTTGCATCAGCAAGACAATACAATATACCAAATCATTATCTGAATTAATACAGTAATGATACACTTACGGTACATGAATTAGAAGTCCCCATTTGTCTTAAAGCTCTTGGTATGAATCAGCGGATAAATATATAAACCAGTACGAACTCTTTGATGTGTGTGAAAAATGATATCACAATGAAGTGCTTTATATGATGTTAGAGAGGGCTGTTGATGCCTACTTCAACTTAAGCCTGGAGAATTGTTCTGCGAGGGGGCTCTTTCTTAAGAGAATATCCGCATGGGCAGTAACACAGGCTCACGTTAACGTCAAAAATGGGACCTAAACAAAATGGTGTCACCCCATTTGCATAAATCTGACCTCAGCCACGAAATCCCCCTAGTATTATCTCCATGTATTAATTTCTTATAACTGGGAACTTGTCTTATCAAGTACATTTATTTGTCTGAGATAGTTGTATGATGTAAAGGCATGCTCAGTCATTGTAATCTGGAAAAAAAAAGTTTTTGTCAAAATCAGCTAATATCTACTCAACCATCCGCTAGATGTCCGTAACAGTAAAAATGTTGTGTTTATACACGGCCGAGGCTCTGTAAACGGCTATCAAAACCCAGTGGCTCAGGGCATCAAATATTGCTGCGGTTAGTATAAATAATCCCACAATCTCTGGAGACCATAAACCTTGCCTGTAATCAGGTCAGCTTCTGTGATGATCTGTGTTGATCTTGAAAATGAATGGTGACGAAATGATGAATGCTAACAAATGTGTGTATTCAGGGCCGAGGGCTGAGATGTGAGGCTGCTATCTGCAAGCAATGAATCTGCTAAAAAGTGCAATCCAAAGCAAGAAGCAACACAACAACGGATAGAAGTAGAGTAGATAACCAAATCCAACGGCTGAAAACTGAATTTACTCTGTACTGATTTTTCTTTTTGGCTTTTTTATTAGACAATTTTGGAGTGACAGAGATGAAATGGGGTAATGAGGGGAATTACATGCAGAGAACGACCTGGGCCGGATTTGAACCCGGGTCCGCTGGGAAGAGGACTGAGCCTGATTTGTGGGGGCCCTAACCACTACACCACAAGCTCGCCAAGTTAATTTATTATCGATGGAACCTGTATGAATGTAACCACACCCTCGTAGAAATGATGTCTTCTGAAGGTGCCATTTTAGGGGGGTAGGGGACGGGGACGGGGGGGGGGGGGCTTTTAATGGGGAGGCCAGCCACGTGGTTCTTAAATCTATCACTTACAAATAAATCAAAGTCTTTCTGCATAATGTTACTGATCGTAATGAAACTTCAGTCTGTATAATTTATCCCCTGCTGTGGCATTGCTAGTGTGCTCCACCATAAATTGAACCCATTAAGTATTTTGGTTAAATAGAACATTTAAAAAAAAATAGCGTAAAAGCTTAATTTTTATCTCAAGATCATTATTAAGTTATATGGAAGGGTAAATGGCTTTAAGGAGTGTACTTAATCACTTCACGAACCCTTTCAACATGATGCAACTGGAACAAACTATTCTGGGGCCATATTCACAAAACATTTTAAGGCTAAGAGTAGGTCCTAATGTGCTGATTTAGGAGTAACTCTCAAAAATAAGGGGCGTTTCACTCCTAATTTTGGGACTCCTAACTTTTTAAGATAAGTGTAATTCACAAAGCATTTTAGCGCTAAAACTAGCTCCTAAATCTATGAAAAGCTAGGAGTCCTCGAGAGGACTCCTAAGTCACTAAGAGTAAATCACAGACACTCATTTGATGGCATTTTGGAGAGATTTAATGCTAGTGAGCTTTACAAAAGGTACCTTAATAGCTGTAAGGGTTTAATGATCTTAGTAAAGCTATATTTAGAAAGTATAGACACATTTATATTTATTATATTTATATAAAAAATTATGTATTAAGTTCCTTTTCCTGCAGTTGCTTTGGGTTTACGTTGCACTGAAAGTTACTGTTGGTGTCACGTTTGGGTTTCATTTCCTACTAGAGTAGGCCTATATGTGGCGCTTCGCAGCATCTCCACCGTTCCACACGTCCGCTACTGTATAGTTGCGTGTCTCGCCTTTTTCCTTCCGCATGCACTCTACGATTTCGCCAGTTGTTGTTTCTAAATTGCGAATTTCCTGGTTTGTCGCTGTCTGGCTATTGCTGCATAGTCCGCCGTTGAGAGAAATACAGTGAGAGTGCATGGCGTGCAGCTGTTCAATGAGGATATGTTTTCCGATTCAAATCATTGTAACATTTTAAATTAATAGACCTATGTGGCGCTATTGTAGGTTAATTGTGAACGAATGTGTGGGAAACCCTGCAGTATCTTGGTTTCATGTTAAATCACTGTCATTAATTGTATATAAAAACTCTTTACTTTAATACAGCGACACGATATAGATATCTCCCACAGTGTTTCTATCATAAACTCACTCTTAGCTCTCATTCCCTCTCAGCCAATCACTGTGGGCATAGAAGGTATGACCATGACATCATCCATAGCAACAGGGTCAACACCACCCTCTATTCTTAGCTTAGGAGTCCCTCCCATTCCTTAGTAAAAGTTGATCTTATCAGCTTTGTGAATAGGTTTTAAGAAATTACTCCTTACTAAGAACTTTTAGTGCTCCTTAGGAGTACTCTTAGCGCTAAGATAACAAGTTTTGTGAATACGGCCCCTGAAATACAACCAGAAACAAAGAGTGTTTTAGCTTTTTTCTCGTTCAGCGTCTGAATTAGGCTTGTGTTCTGCTATATGTATTTAGACCTTGGGTTATTCGTTGGTGTTTTGGTACCACAGTCCATTATGTCTTGCAGTGACAGCTAAGTGTATAATACCATATTATATAGCTTAAAGAAGGGTGCCTATCCAGTAAGATACCTTTGTTATTATTAAACAAGGGTTATACATTTTTCAGTAATGTACATAGTATATTTTTATCTTTTTTTCTATAGCTACTTTGGAAGAATCTTGGATACCCTTTGATTGGATGGAGAGTGGGGCTCATATGTACACTGATAATCTTTTAAACTGTACCAAACGTTGTGTAGCTGTAGCCATCATGCTGTTATATTCAATATTGTATCCAATTCAACATGCAGCATAATGTAGGACTTGCTTTGTCACAGACTGAAACAAAAAAGTATTTAAACCATGGTACATACAGACATGAATGCCCTAGGAAATACATGCATGATGGACATATTTACTGAGTCTCACAGTCTAGCCGATGTAATAATAAAAAAAATTTAATCAGTTCAGTTTCTTCAATTGTCTGAACATACAAAAAAGGAAAGTATTAAACTAAACTCATTGTTTTGGTGCTTTCTGAGGTAAATTTTAATTTCACAGTTGGTGAGCATAAGGATAATAGCAACAGGGATACAGTGTACAGTTATATTCCGATTTAACAGAAGGAAATTACAAGCTATTCTATCATTTAAGAAAAAGCTGTGTGTGTGTGTGTGTGTGTGTGTGTGTGTGTGTGTGTGTGTGTGTGTGTGTGTGTGTGTGTGTGTGTGTGTGTGTGTGTGTGTGTGTACCACAATAAACAATGCATTGCATGTGGGATGACAATTGGGAGTTGTGTACCAAAGCAGATGTTTCCTCGGGGGGGTGTGTGTGGCGCGCTCAGCAGTGTTTGGAAAAGGCTGCACGCTGCGCTCGCTGTAATTGGTGCATGTTTTAAAGCCAAATCCTAGCTAGCTGTGGTCCCTCGTGACGTGTGTTATCCTGCATCCCCGCATCCCCACATCCCCTCCCAGTGGACTAGAATCCAGGCCATGGCACTGCATACATTGAAACTGTGCCTTTATAGAGACAGAAGGGAATAAAACAGGGAGATAAATTACAATTCAAAAGACACTGATTTTTCCCAAAGCACTTGCTCCTTCTGACCTCACATCCCATCGTGTGTGTGTATTGATCACATTAGTGTTTGATTATCGATCCCACAGGTAACCTCAAAGACATGCCCTGCGTTCCAAATCACATACTCTTTCTTTTTACAACACTACATCCTAAAGTACAGAAGAGTTTTAGGGCCACAGGAGAGAAATACAAATCAGATGAGAAAGATTTATTTTTCATTATGTCGAGAAATGTCAAGAATAAAGACAAATACTCCAAAATGCTATTGGTTAGTGGGGCATTTATGTATTTTCAGCATACTACAATTGACATGCATGTATTGGGACATCCTACATATGTTTCTGTTTTACTAAATAGTAGGGAAGTATGGGGATTGGAACGCAGGGATGATCTAGCAAAGGTTTCATGACAATTTTTTCTTTAAAGGAATAGTACAACATTTATCATTTTTTTCCTTTTTGCCTCACTTTCTGGCTCAAGTAAAGGGCAAAAGAAACCGCTCCTGTAACTGTGTGTGCATTTTTGATATAGACATGGGCAAAGGTCACTCATCCAGGTTAGCTTAGCTCAAACACTGGTAGTCAAGGGGAGCAAGTCGAAAAATACACACTTTTTAAGATCACTGAATGCTCCCTTGTTCTTGTTGGGACTTGTTTATTTACCAAATTATGTTGTGATCTATATTTTTATACAGTATGTCCTTTTAGAAACCATAAAAACTTAAAATGTTGAACACTTCCTTTAAAGCGAGAGTTCACATTTATTTTACTACTTCTGACACCAACCTTCACAGTGGACTTGTACTTTGCTTTGGTGAAACTAGTACAATGAGCATCTATACAATAATAACAGCAAGACATGCATTAAGGCTGCTTACATTAGACATTACTTTAATGCATCAGGGTATCACATTTCACGTTGACTTGTGGAGAAATGCGACAGTTCCATTGCAAATCCCTATTGGCTGTTTTTTGGGCCTATGAAAGCACAAACATGCATCTTGCAACGTCTGCTGCATCAAAACAAGCATGACTGTATTGGCAGCATCTGCACATTACAAACCTTTTTATGGGTGATTTTCAAGGTGATTTGAGAGTGTGGGTAAGGCTTTTGGCCTAAGCATTTGAGGGCGCTTTCGAACCATGCCTTGTTTGATTCAATTGAAACGATATTGGGTTTTCTTTCACTTTTGCTGTCGTTTGGTCTCGTGAAAACACAGCA
>CM049395.1:38077500-38122500 GCA_026929865.2 Hyperoplus lanceolatus
CCAACGCTCAAAATGTCTATTAGCACTATCCCTGTTTGGTGATACTCCGGGAAATTAACCTCCTGATTTAATTAAATCCTCTTCAGTTTGACTTTAATACATTATTGTTTAAAAAGAAGGGAGCTCCTCATACATAACAACAAAATAGGGTTGTTTATCTAAAATGACCCATATGGGCTATTTTTTTTGTGTTAAATGCAAACACACACACACACACACACACACACACACACACACACACACACACACACACACACACACACACACACACACCACACCCACACACACCCACCACACACACCTTTTCTATCTGCATCAGTTTTCCCCCCCCCCTGCTTAGTTTGCATGATGGATTCATGATGGATTCATGA
This sequence comes from Hyperoplus lanceolatus, assembly GCA_026929865.2. Taxonomy (NCBI): domain Eukaryota; kingdom Metazoa; phylum Chordata; class Actinopteri; order Uranoscopiformes; family Ammodytidae; genus Hyperoplus; species Hyperoplus lanceolatus. Next base: position 38,077,872 of record CM049395.1, read on the forward strand.
TGGATTCATGATGGATTCCAGCATTTCTGTTTTTTTTCTTGTGCACTTCTCATATGAATGGGGCAAAGGTTTATGTTGGCAAAGCAATGTGATATCAGGTGCTTGCGTACACCAAATTGAATTTAGGGAAGTACAGCCACGTAAAAAATTAAGAGACCAGGCTGGATTGTTCTACATTACTTATTCAAAATGCTCTAAATGACAATATTTTTACTGTGCATTTGGTAGAAATGTTGTCAGTAGTATATATTTTTAAAATCAAAATGTTTATTTTACTCAAACATATGCCTCCTAAAGATTAAAACAAGAGACACTGAAGATTTGGAGTGGTCTCTTAATTTTTTCTGGAGCTTTGTATAAAGTAGCATGGGTCGCTAATGCAATCAGCAGCTTATCAAGACCAAGAAATGTCTTGTGTTTTTTTTCCTCCAACTGGGAAAGTAAATGGGTTAGTGGTATCTTCACATAAATAACAGTAACATTTCATATTTTGGCATCAGTTAAATTATAAATCAATTTTTAAATGAAAAATGTGTTCTGGAAACTAGTAACATTTTTACTAGTATGACATCACACTAGTAAAAATGTTAGGATTACCAGGACAGCTGGGCCCAAGGGAAGACTGAGGAAAGACTGAGGGAAGAAAAACCTAATTCATTATATTATAATAGTGATTTTTTTTTTAAATGATAGAACGCCAGTTCCGTATATGGCTGAAGTATTCCTTTAAGATAAAGACCAGCCCTGTTTAGATAAATGGCCAATTATGTGAAAACATCATATCTGCCTGTTTTTTTTTTCAGAGTCGGCTGTGTTAATAATAAGTATGACAAGGGATGAGGGTTGTCAGCAGCTGTTAAGTTACAGGTTCAAAGCCTGTCTTTGGTCTAATTGTCAGGTGCTTGAAGAGTGAGCGCCAGATATAGAACATGAAGAAAAGGAAAGGTAAAAACACTCATTAATTGAGTGAGGGGAGACTGACTCGACGCTTAGAAAAAAAAAATATGCGTCTGAAGAATGAGAAAGTAATTATCATATATTACAATTTTAACATAATGACTGTGGTACATAGCTCATTATGATTGAATAAAATAGGACGAGGAACATTTACATTTTTCTCAAACGAGCTCATATTTCCTCTGATGATTATAAATGGCATGTAACAGCAAACGAGACTAAAGAATGCTATTTTTATATAGTTTTTTCTTTACACCTTTGTCATGGTTATATGCTCACCCAGGAAATACAGCTGGTGCAACTTAAGGTTATTGTAAAATGAATTAGAAATACACTCATGACTTTTACAGAACCAGGAAAAGCCTAATCCATTATATTATAATAGCTGGTCGTCTGCTTTGATATGCCCTACGTTCCAATCCCCATACTTTCCTACTATTTAGTATGCCTGAAAAAGATTTAGGATGTCCCAATACATGCACGTCAATTGTAGTATGCTGAAAATACACAAATGCCCCAATGACTCCAATAGCATTCTGGAGTATTCGTCTTTATTCTTGACATTTCTCGACATAATGAGAAAAAATCTTCCTTGTCTGATTTTTTCTCTCTCTCCTGTGGCCGTAAAACTCTTCTGTACTTTAGTATGCAGTGTAGTAAAAAGAAAGAGTATGTGATTTGGAACGCAGGGCAAGTCAAGTCAACTGTATTGTCACTTTCTGCAATATATGTGCCAGATACAGACACATGGAAAACACATTTAATTCAGACCCACAGTGCAATAAGTACATAAAACAGGATACAATAAAGAAGTAATATACACAACACATACATTTTAAACTCAATAACTAAACAGTGACCTTTTCAAGCTTCAATGCTGATGGCTGCCTAACTTCAAATGCCTAAAGATGTTAACGGCACAATAGGAATGTAAGCAAATGTAATACTTGCATCAGTTCTGAGACAATCACATTATACTGGGGGATTAGTGCAATGAAATCTAGAATGGCACTTTCTCAATGGAATTGCAGCTCCTTTGTGAAATAGACTTTATTTGAGTCGTTTTTTTTTTTTAAAGAGACGTGATTCGGTGTTAAGAAATGTTCCAATTAAACTTGTTTTTACAATTCTATACTCTACGGTTATCTCTCTCTTTTTATTGCATTGTTCTTCACCCTGATGTGCTTGTTTGTTGTTATGCCCAGGGCCCCAGTGGTTTTAAAGCTGCAGTGTGTAGCATTTTGTTTTTTATTTCCTAGCAGATGTTGTAGAAAGTAATTATAATATCCATAAGTACATTTAATTCAGTGCATAATAGCTGGATTTTTTTTTTAATTATTTATTTTTCCCTTAGAAAGGGTCTCATATATGTCCATATTTCTGCATATTTTGGACCAAGGCCTAGTGCCGCCATCTTGAAAGTGTCATAGTTGGAATGTCATCAGGTGCATTGTTTAAAATGTAGAATTGTTCTTGTCCTTGAAGGCCACTGTAGCTTCTGTTATTATTCGAAAAGGGTTGGGGTTACTCAGGGAGCGTTGCATTCTAGAACTTTGTAGAAATGTTTTGATGATGTCATATTACACACTGCACATTTAAAAAAAGTTGTATCTAAAATCACACTATGAACAGACTACATGTTGCTTACAACAATTGTTTTAGGATCTTACTTAAAAGACCAAGGTGGAGCAGTGCAAGTGAGCTATTTGTGAATGCAGGAGTTAACACCGTACAAGCTCTATTGAGGAACCTCTTGTCTTTGAGTGCCTTGAAAAGCGCTATATAAATCCAATCCATTATTATTGTACAGATTTATCGGTCGCTTGAATGACTCAAAGAAGGAAATTATAATGCTGCAGTTGAACCCGAGTTATAGTGCAGTACGCTACCAGTCAAACCTTTGGAGACATTGGTATAAGTGCCTTTTATAACTGGTCGGTATGTTTTTATTCTTATGTGTGTGTGTGTTGTCTATTTTTTGTATTGTATGTCTTTTAAATGGACCTTGAGTCCAATAAAAGTTGATGATGACGGATCCCTATTTAGAAATGCCTGTATTGTAAGTGTTGGCGGTTCGATTCCCGCCCTGCCTCTTGTGTCATGGTTGCTGTGTCCTTGGGCAAGACACTTCACCCAACTTGCCTGGTGTGAATGTGTATGACTGCTGTATGTTTGTGGTGGTTGGAGGCTCCGTAGGCGCTGAATGGCAGCCACGCTTCCGCCACCGGTATGACTGTGTGAATGAATGGAACCTGGAACCCTGTAAAGCGCTTTGAGTGCCTTGAAAAGCGCTATATAAATCCAATCCATTATTATTATTAGGTCAGTTTAAGAGTTTTGATTTAAAGAAACAAAAATATCTTCAAGTGTAAATTGATTTTAAATAGCCATACCTAATGAGCCTTTTATGTGTTAATATAGTTGTACAGAATGGGGAAACTTATTAACAGCCTTAAGGTGCGAGCACACTGCACACCGCCGCGCGGCGAGTTTACATAGAAAGTCAATGTATTTCTCGCGCCGCCGCAGGAGTTGAAAATATTGAACTTTTCGCCGCCGCCCGCGCCACAATAGCCAATCAGCATTGAGCTCCTCCCGACGTCACTCACTTCGGGATGACAGACAGAGGAAATTAAGATGGATGAAAACATAATAGTCACAGTTTGCTCCCATACGTTCTGTGAATAGCCTATGTGTCTGTTGCCTGCTGTGTTGCTATCAGTTTTGCTTTATGAACCAAGTTAGCACCGGTTAGCTTGGGTAAAGCACCATCAGCACAGCAGACTGGTGCTCTCAGCACCGGTTACCACCAGCGCCAGCATATCCCCAGAGTAGGAGAAGGCTACTCTGGTCGGGCGGGGCGGGCGGGCGGCGGCGGACACAATATGACCCAATATGATGACGCGGCACGGAACCTGAGTGGCCAATCGCAGCGCCGCGGAGTGCAGTGTGTTCGTACCATTACGTGTTTTTAGATACAGTATAGTGGGTCAGAAATGCACCTCTTGGAAGACGAAGAAGAATGTGTTTTCGATCAAACGTTTCCCAATCGTTTTTTTCAAATGTTTGAAACGATTCTTTCTATGTTAAGATCCTTTCCTCTTTTGAACAAACCATTTTCATTTAATCGTACATTATCTTATCGGATTACATTTGAACAACAGGGCCTTGACGATCCCATCTATGCTCTATTGCAATTATTTTGATATTGTTTTGTCATATTGTATTCCAGTTTCCATGCCAGTGTATTAAATGTTTTGTGTTGCTGTTGGAATTAAACTAGAAACCATTGATCTCTGTAACCGGAGCGATAATTAGCTGCTGTTTGAAAAACTAAATGCCTCTCTTGAGTGTAGCGTGATTGCAACCACTACAATAACAAACCCTTGTTAAAAATTAACAGAAACATCCCTAATATTTCATAATTTGGTGGTAAATATGTCCTCAACAGAGCTCATATTGTCATACAAAAATACTATTTCATAAAAACAAACTCTCACTGTCCACAAATAGTGTATCTTTTTGATGATTTTTCTAACTGGTAGCACGTGAAAGATGGGCTGCGTTCCAATCCCCATACTTCCCTACTATTTAGTATGCCAGAAAAAAAGATTTAGGATGTCCCAATACATGCATGTCAATTGTAGTATGCTGAAAATACATAAATGCCCCACTAACTGCAATAGTATTTTGCAGTATTCATCTTTATTCATGACATTTCTCGACATAATGAAAATAAATCTTCCTTATCGGGTTTTTTTCTTCTCTCCCGTGGCCCTAAAACTCTTCTGTACTTTAGTATGTAGTGTAGTAAAAAGAAAGAGTATGTGATTTGGAACTCAGGGATGGTTTCATTGGTATAAATATGGAGGTGGAATAATTAGCCATGCAAATCGAAATCCCTATGATTTATTCACAATTTAAAAAAAAACCAACAACAACATAATCATATTAGCTTCACTTAAAGCCTTTTGTTCTCATTGTAAAAGCCAATCCGGGATGCTGAGGTTGGGTGCTAAGGCAGCGGGCATGTCTCATGAATACAAAAAAATATACAAAATGGGCTAAGATACAATGCTAGTTAGCATGTCTTAGAACAATAGCTTCCAGTGCATTATGGTAATTCACAAAGATTAGTTTTAACATGATTATAAACACACAGCTGTCCTGGATTATTTTTCATCTGTCTCACCGTGACTGCGCCACAACTTCACCTTGAAGGTTTTTTTTTTTATTTGTTTGATGTATGTTTATTGATATCCAGAGGGTTAACGATTATCATGAATGAAAGAGCATTACACAAAAATATATACAGTATTTTAACCACAGCACAGAACGCTTTCTCTAAACACGCACAAATAAAACATGAGTAGCGGCTTACCATTAGCCACTAGGCTGCATGTCGCTTTGTTGTTATGACGTGTGCCATATAGCGACAGTTAACAGTTGAAAACTTTCGAATGTCCACTCGTTCCTCGGGTTTTGAATGCTTACTTTTAGTCATTACACAAAGGTGCGACTTGAACATACAGCAACTAGTTTCTGTTAGTCTGAGCTTGGTTTGCACTAATACAAAATGATCATACAAGTAAAATTATATCAATAAAATAATATTAAGAAAGGGGGTGGATTGAAAATAATAATTCCAGCAATATATGTATAGAGAAACATGGAATATACAGTGTGCTATTCAGTCTGTATAATACTAAAAAATAATTAATACAACAAAATATTAATTAATAAAAAAAGATTACATCAGTGATAATGTATAATCAACGGGTCATTATCAAGAAATAAAGACCAACAACGTGACCTGAAGACTCAACATAGGTTTTTAGAGGATGTATCATGTGTACATATAATAAACTGTATATACAGCTCTGGAAAAAAAAACACTCCAAATGGTCAGTGTCTCTTGTTTGACTCTTTATAGGCATATGTTTGAGTAAAATGAACATTTTGATTTTATAATATCAGCTGCTGACAGCATTTCTACAATTTTTTCACAGCACAATATTGTCATTAAGAGCATTTTCAATAAGTAATGTAGAGATAAAGATTTAAGAACAATCCAGACTGGTCTCTTTAATTTTTTCCCGGAGCTGTATATATATATATATATATATATATATATATATATATATATATATATATATATATATATATATATATATATATATATATACACAGTACATTATACAAATATACATAGCTTAAACACACTTTGAATGGCTAGCTGTCATGCTTGGATCCAAGCCTTTTAGGAAAATCTATCTATGAGGGTTTTGTGAGCAGGAGAGCGGTTACCATAGCAGCAGCAGCAGACGGGGGTGTGGGGAGGGGGGGGGGGTGTGGGGGGAGCTGTATGTTTGGTTTCTATGGGCCACAGGACATCAGATGGGGAGTAGAATAGCAAGCTAGTAATGACTGTTTTGAAGTGTTTAGAAAGAGAAATCCCCTTTTTTGATTACACATGGCCAAGGCTATAGCATTCACTGATATTACAAGCACCTCTTCATATGCAGATGAGAGTAGCCCTGCTTTACAATTCATATGCTTTTTATTTTTACTACACTACATACTAAAGTACAGAAGACTTTTTAAGGGCCACATGAGGGAGGAAAAAAAAATCAGATAAGGAAGTTTTTTTTTTTCATTGTGTCGAGAAATGTCAAGAATAAAGACGAATACTGAACAATGCTATTGGAGTTAGTGGGGGCATCTATGTTTTTTTCAGTGTACTGCAATTGACCTGCATGTATTGGGACTTCCTAAATCTTTTTCTGGCATACTAAATAGTATGGAAGTATGGGGATTGGAACGCAGGGTAGGTTTAATTGTTGCGGGTGCCTAATTTCTAATGTATGAGAGAGGGAATGGGGAAATGTATTGGAAAGTGTGTATGCAAATAAAATATTCAACACATTCTATAATGAAATATTCTGTCAGTTTTTCGGAGGTTCTATGGGCGACTATGCCAGTGCATAGAGCCTTTGCTTTTAAGAATCTGTTTTAATGAGGCCCTGGGCAGCTCTTCTTGGGCCAGTGTTTTTAAACCTAGCCTGTTTGTTTAGTGGCGTTTTTATACTTGGTTTCGCAGTGGATTTATCATTGCAATGTTGACGGACAAAGAAACCACATTAATAGCTTGTTGCAAGAATCCTTTATGTGTGTGTATCTATTTCTGTCTTGACAATATGAGTGAAAGATCGTCCGATTTTTTTTTATTTTTTGAAGTAGGCTTTCCCCCCCAGCCGTCTTGATCTGTATTTCTGAAACGCTCAATCGCAAGGATATAATCATGTCCGCCGGGCATAGAATATTGTCCATTTTATTTTTTTTATCCTCCGAAACATATTTTTTCAATTAACAGGGAGATGGGAAATTTGATACCCCATCCAATTTGTTTAAGAATAAAAATAACGGGGCAATGATATTCTTACAGTGTTAATTGTTTTTTATACTTCTCACTAATGGGCATATCCATTAAGATTGCTTAATTAGTAACACACTGGATATTGTAAATATGCAAAAAAACTAACAAAAAAAACAGAAAGGAGTGAGAAGTGGAGTGTTAAATGAATTCACAATGGCACTGCCTCATCTACTAAAATACAAGAGGCAATTTAAATAATGTAATCGCTATGGCTACAAAAGGAGAATTTAAATAACACTGGCCTTAAATGTGTCCTGAGGTGAAGACTGCAGAAAGAGGGGTAGAACACATTTTGATACGCTGTGGGGAGATGCTTATCAATGATATAATATTGATTGTAATTCCTCTTTGAACTAGCCACAAGACATTTTAACGGCTCTGCACTAACGAAGCCTTAACTGAACTTTTTTGATTATGCAAACGCAATCACAAAACTCTTTTGTTAGGAAAAAAAAAGTGATAATACTTCTCTCTCCATCCCGAAACAATTACATGCAGTAAATCACCAGCTAATCACCAATTTACTTCCTTTCACTCTGAAGGAAAAGTTGTTTTATTTTGTAGGAGCACTGTTAAATTATGATTTTTTTTTTCTGAACACTGCATGCGGCAAGCTCTTTCTTTCTTTCTTTCTTTCTTTCTTTCTTTCTTTCTTTCTTTCTTTCTTTCTTTCTTTCTTTCTTTCTTTCTTTCTTTCTTTCTTTCTTTCTTTCTTTCTTTCTTTCTCTCTCTGTCTCTCTCTGTCTCTCTCTCTCTCTCTCTCTCGGTCTTTCTCTCTCTCTATACACATAGCAATTTTAATTCAAAAGCAGCTTAAATAGTCAATTAAAGTTTGGGCAAATATTGCAACGAGATTGACGTGCAATCGAGATTTGCACTTCAATTATGAATTGTTCATAATTTGACAATAATTTCAGCTCTGATTTGAGCAAAGTAATACATGCACCGCTGGCTGTGATGTTACTGTAGCCTTATGGAATTCCTCCATTTTTGGCTCATTTTTAAGTCTTTGTGACTGGTGAAAGCTATCCAGGACTTCTTGTAATTGGTCCCATGCCAGTACCATCCAAAAAATGTCCACACACTGGACACAAAGCATACAGTTCAGTTCAATGCGGACCCAGGCCACCTGTTTTCAGAGGTTCCATAGGAAAAAAGTCCATAGTCCAGACTAAACAAGGGCAGTGTGAAAGGGCCCTGGTACCCACATACACACACATCAAGTCACTGTTAGGTTTCATTTCTGCAAGCACTGCTGTATCTGGAGTATTGTGACACAGTTCACTTGCCTTATTTTTGAAAAAGAAAGACAGCCAGCTACAGAACTCAAGAGTAATCTGTTGGTTTGTTTATGTCCATTTGTTTGGTAAATGAACAAGTTTGAATCAGTAATACAATATTGTGTCTCAGGCGCACCACATCACCTGATTAATGAGTGCAGTAAAGAACCATATTCTATTTATAATGCACTGCAATTAGCATTTATGCATGCATACCATTACGGATACTTACCAGTGGGTGTTTATAGTGATTAAAAATGAGTTATTGGTGCTTTTGTTAAAGAGAAATAACGAACAAAAATACAGTATACAATGCACAGGTTGTTTTATATTAATCAACCTAAGAATATGTAATCCTAAAGACAGCTACTGTAAGTTTCACATCTAAGAAAAAAAAATAAGTGTACAGTGGCTTGAAAAAGTATTCACACCCCTTGAACTTTTCCACATTTTGTCACATAACAACCACACACGTACATTTATTTTATTGGGATTTCATGTGATAGACCAACACACAGTGGCACATAATGGTGAAGTGGATATAAAAACACTGAACAATGTGGAGTGCATAAGTATTCAGCCCCCTGAGTCAATACGTTGTAGAACCACCTAGCGCTGTCCACTGTACATGTGACAAACCCATTCCCTTCCCAGTAAACAAACAATGTCCCTTTTCATTAGATCTGATTTAGAATGGTTATTGTTTTTTGTGCAACACAGCGACTACCAGCTCAAAGTATAAAAAAATCTCCATCAAATGTCTTAGGGTTTTTAGTGGTGTTTTTATACTTCTTCTTCTTCTTGGCAATAAACCACATCACTGGGAGCTCGGATGTTGCAATAGCTGTGTGTGAGAGTGTAAACAAACAAGCAAACGCTGCCTTATTTATGTGTGGTGGCTATAGAGTCTCCCTTTTTCCCTTGCGTTCTTTTTTCTCCCATCTTTGAGGTTTAACTGTTCCTCTCCAATATTCAACATGTCGTCCATTTTGCGTTAATAGGACCGGTGGCGAGGCAGACGGCAGCTTTACAATGAGCCGTGTGTGGAAAATAAATAGCTCTGAGGGTGCCGAGTGTTGCATGATGCTTTTATAAGTTAACAAATATTTAATGTGTCCTTCTGAGGAGAGGAGAAGCCCATGAATAATGCATGCAGCCAAACTAGTGTGTTGTGTGTTGTGTTGTGATGTGCTAGATGGTTAAAGTGGAGTAATACAGTCAGTGGTTGCTAACAATACTGGCAAACATTTCCCCTTCTATTCAGACTTTGTGATAAGTAGATAGTGTGTGGTCTGTGCAGAAAAAGATGAGTGCATTGAACAGGTTATCTGCTGTGTGTGTGTGTGTGTGTGTGTGTGTGTGTGTGTGTGTGTGTGTGTGTGTGTGTGTTCAGAATCTACTCCGTGGAAAGACCAAATCTCTGAGAGAGGCTGACATTTTAAGTGCACTCAAATTGGAGTGACATAGTACTTCTAGTATTATACTACATATTACTATACTGTGCCTACTCAAATGTGTACGCCTCATCATTTCAAACACAATAACATATAATTTTGTGAAGTGTTTTAGTCAGTTTTTCATTGCACACACTCTAGATTTCTCTACAGTACCACCACCATTTGTCCCATTTGGTGGACATTGATTTTAAAGGTGAAATAAGCGATATATATGTACGCTAATATACGTGTTAAATCGCTCTATATTTATACAGTGATTACTTATATAATGTGCACGTTTCATAACTCCGATCTGTCAGTCACCCGCTCTGCATGTAATCGGCAAATAAACTTTTCGGGGATCCCACAACTGATATCCAATCAGAAAGAACGCTACACACCGGCACCCGTCTCACTGCAGTGAGACGGGTGTGCATATGGGCTAATGTTTATGCGCCTACAATGGAGGAGCAGGTAAAAATCCTTCCCAATGTCTGTTTTGATGGTTTTTATCATGGTTTATCACACTTATGGATCTGAGATGATCTAATAACTTTTTAAGACCCATCATTAATGTGGTGACTAGGGACGAGGATTAATCAGGAAGTTAGCTAAACGGACCATTTCGCTTACAGCACATTTTAACTGAACTTAACTTGAATCTCAAACTTAATCATTAGACTAGATGAGATCCATAAAATGTACTACATCTAAAAGCAGCCTCCACCTCTAACCCTAACCCATAACCTAACCTGTAACCCCTACATTTATTTGTTTCAGGACAATGCACATTAATCAACCGTCAACGTGTACTGCAGTAAACGTAAACATGCCAGATTGTAGCCCGGGTGCTAATCTCCATCTGTAGTCCATTAGGCAGGTTGATGTTACAATACAAATGACAAAACCTACAACAGAAAGCATTTGCTATATAAAACACAGGGAAACATAAATAAATAAAAGAAAAACAGGACAATTCATTAGTAGGATTTGTAGGTTAAACACATACACAGTTAATACACAACTAATAAGGTACAGCATACATTTAGAGATGTATGAATTCACCATGATTCCTGTATCCATAAGTATGACGCGCCACCCTGAACAAATTGACTACAGTAGTGGCATATTTACCCTATTTGCTCTGCTATCTACTTTGTGTATTTCTGATTTACCTAGCTTAGCAACCCAAGACACATATAATGCCGCGTTGAAATAAAGATGTTCCATTTGACATTGATGCACCTTTTTGTGGTGTATGTAAATTGACCAGGGATGAAGGGCGGAGGCTTTTTGATGTGCAAATTATGATTTTTGGGGGCACTGGCAAAAATGTGCTCACCACTGCTTTTTTTTTTCTTGTTAATTGCCTTCCCAGTGGAGTCGAGATATGAACTGTACTATAGAGGAAGACAAGACTGAAATGTAAGCCCTGTATGCAGTGACAGAGAGATTGGGTCTCGGCTTTTCCACGGTTTGTGAACCAGCGGAGGATGTAGTGTGTTCAGCATTCACAACACTGAATAGAATCATGGGGCTATGATTGAGTGCTCTCTCTCTCTCTCTCTCTCTCTCTCTCTCTCTCTCTCTCTCTCTCTCTCTCTCTACTATATATATATATATATATATATATATATATATATATATATATATATATATATATATATATATATATATTTATGCTGGAGACACAGGGATTGGCTTTCAAATGGATTCAAAAGTACAAATTGCAACACTACCCCTGTGATCCAATCCCCATACTTCCTTACTATTTAGTATGCCAGAAAAAGATTTAGGACGTCCCAATACATGCATGTCATTTGTCGTACGCTGAAAATACATTAATGCCCCACTAACTCCAATAGCATTTCGGAGTATGCGTCTTTATTCTTGACATTTCTCGACATAATGAAAAAAAAAAAAAAACCTTATCTGATTTTTTTTTTGTCTCTCCTGTGGCCCTAAACCTCTTCTGTACTTTAGTATGTAGTATAGTAAAAATACATATTGTGTGATTTGGAACGCAGGGTACGTCTACGATCCTTTATGAGAGAACTAGGATACAGACTCATATAATATAGTGTTAAAGGAAATGCAACATGCCCGTAGCAGTAATCTTCATTGCATTGCTTCTTTCTTGCTGCTGCCATCTGTGTGTGTGTGTGTGTGTGTGTGTGTCAGGATTACATACAGGCTTCCACACTTTTATTGATTTCCACCGATGCTCACACTCAAATTGTAATAACTGGCTGTTATTACCCTGTATGGTCTTATCTAGTATCACCATGGTATGACATGTTATACTACTGTACTAGGGGCAAAGGTCATACCAGACGCAAGGTTTACAGAAACTACTGATCGGTGTAGCTGTTCCCTGGTATTGGCTGCTAGTAAGACACAGCATTCTTAAAGGAATACTTCACCCATACTGAACCGGCGTTCTATCATTTGAAAATCGCCATTATAAAATAATGAATGAGGTTTTTCTTCCCACAGTCTTCCCTTGGCCCAGCTGTCCTGTTAATCCTTACCCTAAATTTTCCCATATGTGGTGTCACGCATGGGAAAATGCAGTGTTAGACAGTGAGACCATTAAACACTCTTTCTGCCTTGTCTCAGGCTAGGATGAACCGATTTCTAAAATGTTTGCACATTTATACTACATAGGATCTCAGAGTTCAATACACCTTCATATTCCCACCGGTGAAGTAGGTAAAAAGTAAAGACGACGATAATTGACCAAAATGCTTTAGTATAAAAACACAAACAAATATACAAGACAAACAAAACAAGTGGGTAGTACACAGATTTTGTACAATTCAGCGGTCCGGGCAATTCCTACGCTATTCCAAATACTTCACTGAAGCAATCACTGGAAAGGCTTGGTCACCTCTATGCAGTTATACTATTTTAACACTACAACCTAGCATCCTTTCAATAACCATGTAAGCTGTGTGAAAATCGATGTACTTCTAGAGTGTCACACCACAGTTGATCAGTTGCATTATGCATCACCAGTTGCAGTCAACCGGCTGTCAAACACATTGTGTTGCCAAGAAGCTAACAACTCCCATGTGAGCGTCAACCACATCTTTACAGGCAACTATTGCTCAGGGACTTTCTGAAGTTGCAATCAGAGGCAATAGATAGCACGACCTTCTGTGCACACAAAATCAGAAATATGTGTCTAGACTTATTGATGACTAGATCAGGAAACAGTGATTGAGCACTAGAACACTTAATGTATTAATCAATTCACCTCATTTTGGGGATTACTGGTGTTTCTCCAATGATCTTAAAGCTCAGTGGATCCTAAAGGAATTGTTCTAAGTCAGACACATATAATACCATGTATGGTGAAATAGTGTTGTACTTTTAAACTAAATGTATGGCAATAGTTCAAATCGAATGCTTTGGAAACATATTTAATGCATTTTTGTTATTCGTTATCTGAAAAATATCCAACTTAAAGCTGGGGTGGAGGATTTGGGGAGAAAATGGCAGTTGGGCAAGAGATTCGAATCCAAATACCTCAACCGCTCCACTTGTTCTCTTTGGTCACTCCCCTATGGTCCCTCCCTGACACGCTCTACACCAACAAAGTCGAGCCAAAGTGAATGGACAGTCCCAACAGCCAATATGAACAGGGAATCAGACCCTCGCAATGATTGGTCAAAGTGTCAGCTCATGTTAATTTTGACCAATCAGAAATCATATACCCCAGCTTTAATATCCAAATTGGATCTAGACTGGCAATAACTGGATCACTGCGCCTATCGATACTATAAAACTACTGAATACAATACCACAACGTAGCTTTCAACCCTTCAGTGCAGCATGGTTAATTTGGTTTTCAGTTGATTGGTTTGCATTAGGTTAATACAACAGTTGAGCTTGTTGTAGATTTTAAATACAGACCCAAAAAAATCATACTTCTAATATTTACTGAACCCCTTACTGAAAATGTTTCACGGATTGTGCCTTTAACCATTATAGGAGGTAAAGTAGAAGACAAGCCTTTAAAAGCAGAATAAAAAGTCAGTAATAACCTACAGACAATGAAAACGGCTTGAGGAGTTTATGAGAAAAAGGTCTTTTGGAGCCTATAGGGGGTTGAATGGACCAAGCTCGACTGAACACAGCACTGCCTTAAGATAGTAAGACTTAACTCTAGCTTGTAACAGAGGGTGTGGAGAAAATGATCTGAGAAACGGGCAGCAATACATGAGAAAGGCTGAAATGCCATATAATGTTGCAAACTCGTTACATGCAAAGGAACGTATGTAACATGCAATCATCATCAGTGTTCAAAAGAGCAATTTAGTGGGTGAAGGAACAGAAAATTCACACACATGCAAACGCGCACGCACACACACACACACGCACGCATGCGCACACACACACACACACACACACACACACACACACACACGCACGCACGCATGCTCGCACACACACACACATGCACGCATGCATGCGCGCACGCACGCACACACACACACACACACACACACACACACACACACACACACACTGCTCCCGCACATACTAATTAGATCCTTCAATCTTTGATGTCAAATTCAAGGGAAATAGAGTCATGGCAAAGTAGGCGATCACTTCTCTCTTATCACACAAAACGTCACGTCGTACTCCCCTGGGTGTTTCCAGCGGGGCCCTGAAGATCAGGCTGCCTGCAGGGAGGCCATGAAGGTGATTGCGGTGTTTATGAGAACTGATTTTCAATCAGGCAAACACAGGGAGAGTCGACTTTTCCTCTTGAGCACAATCCAGCCCTTCACATGCTGAGGGGTAATTGCAGCTCGTTTGAAAAAGCTGTTTTCAATCTCTCTCTTTCTCTCTCTCTCTTTATCTCTCTCTGTCTGTCTCTATGTCTCTCTCTCTATGTCTCTCTCTATGTTTCTCTCTCTCTGTCCCTCTCTCTCTTTCTCTCTCTCTCTATGTCTCTCTCTCTCTCTTTCTCTCTATATGTCTCTCTCTCTATGTCTCTCTATCTATGTCTCTCTCTCTATCTCTCTCTCTACGTGTCATCATCTACATTCGCCCCTACGTTCACCATTTTGGATCTGTTTCTTAACCGTGCATGAGGAAGAAGTACTTGAACAACAACAAGATATAAAGTTAGCGGATGTCGTTCCCCTTAGGCAAGGTTAAATTAAACTTCATCAAAAGGCCCTAACTGTAAATGGGAGTTGTTTCTTTTTGTGCTTGGCCAAGGTTAAATGAAGTTGTGGATTCTTCTGTGTATTTTTTTGTGTGTCAGTGTTGTAAACCCTCAAAGCAAGAAAGTGAGAGGTAGGCAAAGAGACCGAGACAGTCATCACAAAGTAGCACACAAGAGCATATCCCCAAACACACAGGCACACACACACACAGGCACACACACACACACACACACACACACACACACACACACACACACACACACACACACACACACACACACACACACGCACACACACACACACACACACACACACACACACACACACACACACACACACACACACACACACACACACACACACACACACACACACACACACACACACACACACACACACACACACACACAGGTGCTTCATTAAAGTACCTTGCTGTCCTCCCTTTCACCACAACCCTTCATCCCCTCTTCATTCTCATCAAAACATTGCAGATGAGGTCTTGAGCTCAATTAATCATCCCCACAGCCCTCCTGTCCTGCCCCCATATTAATCACCTAGCCCACCTCACGGCAGGGAAACACAAAGATTTATTTTTTTAATTTTTCTCTAGGAGCGCTTGTGTTGTGACTTGACGTGTATACATGCCTGCACCCGAGTATGAGCACACACACACACACTCAAAAACACACACACACACACACACACACACACACACACACACACACACACACACACACACACACACACACACACACACATATCGAAGTGCTATTTGTGTACCCTAATCTATTAATGGGTTGGGAATTGGGCCTATATCAGGGCCTTCCCTCTTTATGTAGCTCGCCTGCTCAAAAGGAAGCGATTATAAACAATTTATTGCGCTGAGAGCATAAATTACGGCATTTCCACATGCAGTCTCATGGATAAAACGTCCCCCAGGAAACATATAGTGTGTATATGGGGGTGTCACGGTCGGGATTGTAAAGTCTGAAATCGATCGAAATGAAGTGACAATCTCGACCTTCGAAAGGAAAGGCCGAATCAATACATTAACCTTGCCTCTACGTCCATGCATAACAAATACACACCAATAAAAAAAGTACGCACAAAGCATGATGTAGCCATTGCAAGTTACCTTGTACTTTGCAGCCAAACAGACAACATGCCAATGGCTGAACCGATGGCTGAACTTCAACCCAACTCGGAACCCCCTCCAGTGGTTGACACTAACGCTTGCCCGCTTGCCCGGGGCAAGTGAAAATAATGTTCGGGCAAGTTGATATTGCTTTTTACCAAATGATTTTAGATAGTTTCAGTGTCTATATTTATTCATTTTTTATCCAAACAATTTTTGCCCACTAACTCACACAAAATAGATCGGCTATATTTACTATTGAGCAGCTGCGCGCGGCAGCCGGCAGCCAGCAGCCAGCAGCATCACGCTCTCTCGGTCGCACTCTCGGTCGCTCCCTCTCTCTCACACACACACACACACACACACACACACACAACAGCCTGTGTGCGCGCAGTTTTGCTGTCTACATTCCGAAAGCCGGCTCTATTAGGCTACGGACCTGGTTCCGCTATATTCAAACCCCAGAAATCAATAACGTTTGAGCTTATCGATACCGCTATGGAGTTCAGTAGGTCACATGATGTAATTTTAAATATCGAGTAGAGTCGGGTCATCGTCAACTAATTAGGCCTACTTTGGCAAATTATTCCATCACTGGTCTGCATCATAGACTGTAAAAGTGTTGTACCTTCGACTGTCTTGAAGAATCTCCTTCAACCCGCTTCAACTCTGTCGCAAAAAAAAAAAAAAAAATCCGTCTGCTGAGTCGCTGCCGCTGCAGACCATGCTGCAGACATGCTCGGCACCGTCTCATCATTCATTCAAAGCAGCAGTGATCAACAAACGCAAACGAGAGACTGTGTAGCAAGTCCCGCAGTTAAAAAATGTGATAGTTTTTAAATCCATATTAAAATCTGCAGGATAAGAACTAGTTGGCTTTAAAAAAAAATCGCAAACGGATCGCAATTAAAGCAATAATACCAGTTCTCTTTTAACAAAATAATAGAAAAGTATCAATAAAGATTTGGATTGTGGAGTCTTTATAATGGCATCAATATGAATAGAAATGAATGATCCCCCTCCCTACTTACAGTATAACTGGGCAATAGCTTTAACATGGTGGACTTCAATCATTTTATGGCAGACTATCACTTTTTCGCACAATGTGACCGTTTTTAAATAAGTAAAATAAGTTACATTTTTCTGAACACTTTTGTGTGGAAGCTTACCTTCAGCTTGACTCTGAGCTAGACTGAGTTTTCTGAGACTCCCAAAACCAGGCCAGGTGCATGGCAAAAAGAGGCCCTTTCACGATGCTGCAGCAGGACCAAGCGCTTGGTGTAGTGTGATGTCATGATATCTAGGCTTATATGAATTGTTGTTGGTTGTATGTGGTCAGGATGAGACTAGTAAGCTGTGTTTGCATTTAACCCATTGATGACTATGGCAATCTAGGATGCATGTCCTTAATGCCTGAGGGTTTTCTGAAAAAATAGTAGGAATTGTCAAGTCTACCAAAACCTTAATATCTAAGCCTGTGTAGCACATAGAAACATGAAATAAAATACATTTAAAAGTTAAGGTTCACAGGTTTTATTTAAACATGCTCCCTTAGCGCTTACAAACCAACAAATATTTCTAAAAATCGTCAATATGAGATGAATTAGAAAATTATTAAATATTGTTAATAAATAGATGCAATGTGTTGTGTGATTTTCGTCAGTAGTCTATAGTAGACCTTGATTCTGCGCACCAAACGCCACTAACTGTTCTGTCGCCGACATAGCCGGCGTATTTTTTTAATTATTTTGTTTTATTTTTTTATTTTTTATTTTTTTGATTGACATGATTTTTGGCAAACCACACAACTTTTGGGTGGTCTTAAAAAATCAACAAAACCCACCTCATGTGTATTTGAACCAATGACAGTGCATTCTATGCTGGGAATGCCATGAAAATTAGATAAAGTAATAATGCTGCGCGACGCAGCATCAGGCAGGAGAGCCAATGTGGCATCGCGCAGCAGCCGTCATCAATGGGTTAAGAGATACGGTTCGCTAAAATGTATAATTTAATTAGCCTATATATATATCATTGTTTAACAGTTTTTTGGGGCAAGTGAACACGACATTCGGGCAAGTAAAACATTACCTGTACTTTCCCTATGGGCAAGTGCTTTTGAAACCTTAGTGTCAACCCCTGCCCTCCTTCCGCTCTGAAATCACCGGTGTATTAGTATGTTGCATTCCCGGGGAGTTAAAGCTGGGGTATATGTTTTCTGATTGGTCAAAGTTAACAGGAGCTGTACACTTTGACCGATCGGAGCCTCGCTCTGATTGGTCAAAGTGTACCGTTCATGTTAATTTTGACCTATCAGAAATCACACCCCAGCTTTAAGTGAAGAACATACTTTCAGCCATTGCATGTCTGCAGATTTGTCTCGTTGTGCCGACTGAAAAAAGCAGTTTCATTGATACTGAAAAAAAATGTCCATGCAGCAACTTTGATGGCCTCTACAGTGTATGGAGCTGACCCCAAAACAGCACTGTAAAAGCCCTCTCAAAATGAACATTTACCGTATGCCGTGGCTGTATTCCTTTTGTTTTTCTTGTTTTTTCACTTTTCTAATGTGTATTCTATGCTTGATGTATTTTAATCTTGAAGCATTTTGTGACCCTGTGAAGCACTTTGAGTGGCCTGAATTGTGTCTGAATTGTGCTATATAAATAAACTTGCCTTGCCTTGCCTTGTACCTGTAACATTTTTCAACCCGTGTATGTTACTATATCATGCAGCTCCTTGTTACACCAGTCACAAAGTATCCCCCATATCTCTTCCTATGATAATTCAAGGTAATTTCTGATGACACTTGTGTGATAGCAAATTGCTAAGATTATCGCCGATACGTCCCTAATCACTTCCTAGACAAAATTAGCTTCGATAAACAGACCTCTATTTATTTATAGTCATTATTATTCCCTGGCTTTCTGTGGTTTTCTGTGGTTTTTAATGAAAGCAGATAGCAGTACAACAGCTTGAGAGGCAGAGGCAGCTTGCTTAATTATAATACATTTGGGGCGGCTTCTTATCTGTCCTTAGTCAACCTTGGCAATTTTATTTTATTTTACAGCACTCCTGTTGGTGCTCACTCCTCCAAGGCACGGGAAACACAGCCATCTTGTTGAGTCAAATATCTGCTTAAAACACAAGACAAAGCCTTATCTACAGGCAGCTACAGGGAGCGTGCTAAGAGAGCAAATTATTTGGTTCCTCGGGCCGGCGGTGATGCATTGGGTTTCTCAGTATTCAGGAGACGGAAGGCGGCTCGCTTTTTAAGAATTATTTCTTGATACATTACATTCTGGAATAGTAATAATGGGTACTCACTGATGTAAAATGACAATGAAAGTGTAACAGATTAAAAAATATTCTTTTGTCTTGGAAGTAAGGGCATACTTTTCAGGGGGGATGTGTGTGTGTGTGTGTGTGTGTGGGGGGGGGGGGGTGGGGAAAAGATAGATAGAAAAGTCAACACCCCCCCATGTCAAACCCAAAGCGTCTCTTTTGCTTGGAAGGTTACGATACAATACCTGACTGTCTCCCCATTTCTAGCTAGAATGCAACACAATTGCAATGACAGACCCTGCGGTCCAATCCCCTATACTTCCCTACTATTTAGTATGCCAGAAAAATATTTAGGCTGTCCCAATACATGCACATCAATTGTAGTATGCTGAAAATACATAAATGCCCCACTAACTCTGATAGCATTTTGGAGTATTCGTCTTTATTCTTGACATTTCTCGACATAATGAAAAAAAATCTTCCTCATCTGATTTTTCTCTCTCTCCTGTGGCCTTAAAACTCTTCTATACTTTAGTATGTAGTATAGTAAAAAGAGAAAGTATGTGATTTGGAACGCAGGGACAGTCTTGCATAAACAAACAGACACAATGGCCCTCATTTATCAATCTTTCGTAGACCAGAAAAATGGGTGTACGTACATTTCCACGCAAATCTCGGCATTTATCAATATGGACGTGAGTGTAGGATACGCTCAAATCCCACGCCAGCTCTCAGCTCGTGTACGCAATTTTGTAAACAGCATGGACTCGCAGTGCAGGCTGTGCCGGGTAGCCGATGACTTTGTTGGACAATTATAAGAAGATAATACAAATGCAGTGTTTGCTCAGACCGAAATAAAGATATTAAAGAGGACCTATGATGCGTTCTGACTTTTATGACCTATAAACGTTGTTATGATGATTCATAGTCATGCTTAACCATACTAAATTATCAAATAATGACTTACATGCATTTCGACATATTCCCTGCTGACCGTCTGGGGTGTCTGTGCAGAGCACTAAACACTCTTCTAGCCAGTCGAGAAGTCACGTCTTCAAAGCGGTCTACCCTTTCATAATTTGTGACGTCGCATAAAACTTTGTGACGTCTCCACGCGGATGTTTCCATGTATGGTAATGCTGTCACTTCCCTGTTCGCGTCTGCATCGCGCCCTTATAGGTCCATGCTCGCGCTTCCCGCCACTGAAAGTGTTCCGGAAGGAAGGTAACCAATCACAACGGAGTGGGGTTTGCAGGAGGGGGGGAGGGGAGCGGAGATGGCCGAAGCACAGGCGGAGGGAGCCGAAGCACACACACTCAAGTGTTGACAGGATGTGCTGGATCGCCAAAATAAGAGAAAGAGCTTCCCGAAAATCTACATAGTTTTTTGTGATGTGATTCGTGTCAGGTTGCTCTATAGAAGTGTAACACAAGAAATTAAGACCAGAAAAGTAGCATTATAGGTCCTCTTTAATCACTTAAAATTGTGCAGCTTATGGTGCGCAACTGAGTAGGAGCACTGATTCAATAGTGCACACACCGGCCACTTAGGAGCGCTGCATGGGACTGTGTAAGGGCAGTTGTCTCCGTCTGGAGCAGCTGGGGGGACACTGAGGCACGGGGGCTGCATTCATTCAAAATGTTAACCACAGTATTAAATATGTAGTAGGCCTACACCTGCTCTTTATGATAAAAAATACACGGCACAACATTCAGCTTAACATTTTATTTATTTGAGGCACTTTTTAGATGTTAGTTCCTCTTTTAATGTGTCATTGATCGCTTAAGCGAGCGATTTATTTCCATCGTTAACCGGCACGTTTGTCCGACCTGCTGGTGGAGCAGGACTGTGGGCGCTCTCACAGCTGATCGTTGCCGGGTCGGCTTGTGCAGCTGACCGCCGGGCTGACCACTCCTGCTGTCATACAGTAAAACGCAAAATGTGTTATTTTTAGTTTTTACAACCCTTTTGAGTAGTGCTATCTAAAAGGGCCAATACATTCTAATCATTCAAATCTCTGCAGACCTGTATTTATTTCATGGGGACCATTACCGGACAGTTGGTGCATCTGTTTCTCCTCTACCACTTAGGCTATATTATGCCCGCACCCTCAGTTGGATGCATTTCAGAACAGCAACACGCGATGTTTGAGTCAGACCACTTTTTCTTCATCTATGTAAAGAAATGGCGACATATAATTGTATATGCTGTTTTATAGCATTTGAGCGATAATAGCCTACTGATGTAAACCTAAAATGCAAAATCCTCAGCTGGAGATCGTTTTGTCAACACCAACGCTGTTGACTGCAGCAGTTATTTCCTTCCTAACTGCTGCCTTCTGTTGTTCTTTGATGCCGCTTGTAATGCTCCGAAATGAAACTCTTTTTTTTCTACTTTTGCTGATATTCTGTCAATTTCTACTTCAGATAAATTCCTCTTCTGTGCCGTAATTCGCATATCCATGTCGTAAAACCTCTGGGCGAGGCCTCTAAACTGAGAAAATATAGGGGCGTGGTACGATCGTTTTCAGCCGCCGCATTTATCAATAATGGCCTGGCGTACGCTGAGATTGGAGAGATACGCCTGTTTGATAAATACCACGCGACACCTGGCGTAGGGAGGTATTTGTGCCAGAATCTGCACCAGTTTCCACGCAAAATTGATAAATGAGGGCCATTCTCCCTGCAGTGTGAAAGTGTAAAAGGCTATCGTGGTAAAGCACCTGACCAAGAACACATAGCAACAACCAACTACTGAGAACCCACAATTGGGATGTGTTCCTATAACAATCTACTGCTTATGCATTCAGAGACAAAACGACCCATTGCTTTTCTAGGAATCCTATATTGTTCAATTTACAGAATGGCAAAGACAGCTGTATCAATTTTGTAGACTTCGAGAAAGCGTTTGACAGCATCCACACGGACAGTTTATGGCGCATTCTACGTTTTTATGGGATAGAATAACCGTACGTATCTTGTGGCTTAACACCATCTCCAACCAGCAATTACTTGCTCAGACAAAGTTTAGAGACCATTATTACAAGAAGGCGGTGGAGATGGATTGGACACATCATGCGAAAAGAACAAGATTACATTACAAGAACTGCCCTACACTGGACACCTGAAGGCACTCGAACGAGAGGACGACCCAAAGAGACCTGGCGTCGAACAGTGGAGAAAGAACTGAAAGCCATGAAGCAGACCTGGAGTTCTATCCAAGAGGGGAGATATTTTGTTGCTGGCCTACATGCCTCTAGGCATAAAGGGCAGTAAGTAAGTAAGTAAGTAAGTAAGTAAGGAAGTAAGTATATTGTTCAATGGATACAATGCAACACTTGTGCTGTATAATGAGTGACTTGTCATAGTGAATATGTGTAGCCATAGTGCTCATATGGTTGGGCTCATTTAAAGTGAATTCATTTGTATTATTAGAACTCGGCCGAGGTGGAAGTTGGGTCACTAAACACATTGAACCCATAGGAATTTTTAAAGAGGTGCCCCCGAACGGTGCAGCGAAGTTAATAAGGGGGGTTGGGGAGATGTCAATCAAAGTTTTTTTGGTACACACCCACACAGTCACCTGGGTGAGTGTTCACAGCTGGCATGTAAGGTCTTTAAATTACTGTTTTATTTTCAATAGGAATGAGACACAGACAGTTTTTGGGACATATTCATAGATGGGGTAACATTTTGTTCTTTTTTTTGTCTCTTTTTGGGAATTGCGGAAATAACCAAAATACCAATAATATAACCAAATATAGAATAATACAAGCCTAATCCTTTTCTAAAATTAATTCATCTGTTGTAGGCCGGCATGTATTTGAAGAATTACATAATAAATCCACCCAAATTAATCCATGCTTTGTGCTTTGGGCTAATTCAATATCATAGAAGGACAATGTCTTAAGATTGGCTCCCCTTGATCTGCATGTCTCTGGAACTTGATCAAAATCCACCTGTGGCTAATTCATTCATTATTGTTTCACTGATGACACATAATTGGTATGTAATAGTAGTGAAATGGGCCAGCAAATCTAGATACTAACACTATTTTTATATACTAGTGCATTGCCTGTAGGAAGCAGGTCTGCTGTGTGTGTCCAGCTTGTCACTCATTTCAAGCTTTGGTCGCAGCAGCCAATCAAATCAGAGGGAGGCGGGGTTTAGCCGGAGACTACTTCATGCACGTCGTTACTGTGGCCTTCAGTGTGCGCATGTATTCGCCGCCAGCCTGATATAAATATGATAACTTCTACATATTTGGTCCAAAACTTCATAATCAATCAAGGATGCAAACCTCTGTGCCGTGCACAAGCCATATTCGGAAGCTCAGGCCGATCTGACCAGCAGTAAGAGAGATATGCGAGTCACAGACAGACAGACAGACAGACAGACAGACAGACAGACAGACAGACGTTTCTTGCTTTATAGATAGATTTATAGACAGATGCTTGATGTATTGAAATGACATGAGGACAAAACTGAAAGGACAACTACATTTCAGAGAACACAATGGCAAATTGATAACACTTTCATTTGTCCTACAACATCTTTGGCTTTGCTTTCATCAGTTGTTGTTTCTTTTCAGAAGTTGAAAGCAGTTACTTGCTCTCCATTATATTCATTAATGAAAAGTGAAATACAGCATTTTGATTGACTTACATGTGCCACTTTCAGGCTTAAAGGTTAGCTTAGCATTGTTATTAACCGTCCACATGTCTAATATGTCTTTTTCTATCACTTCGCGCCAGTGGTGTAGTGGGTGGGAAGGTCGCCTCTGGATTGCAGGGTCGGAGGTTCGATCCCCCACCTACCTGCCACATGTCGAAGTGTCCCTGGGCAAGGCATTGAACCCCGAATTGCTCCCGATAGTTTGCGTGGTAGCTGCTGCTAGCGGTCTGTGAATGGGTGAATGTGTACGAAACAATGTAAAGTGCGTTGAGTCTGTGAAAAACCGGGGAAAAATTGCTATATAAGTGGAGACCATTTACCATTTTACTTCTACCTCCATGGAGAAACAATTATTGCTCAAAAAATAGAACTTAACACAATATATTCAGTGGTTTTGCATTATGTTGTCACATCTGTCAACATTCCCCACGTCTGTTCATGACGGATGTGTTTTTACATTCCTGTTAAAAAAAAATATATATTTAAATAACAACAATAAAAATAGAAGCCGGTGATGTAATAATTCAGATTTTGAGTGACAAGTAAACAATGTTTCAACACTACTGAATTTGCCAGGACTAACTTCAAATATATTTTTTTATTTATTTAGTTTGTTCCTCACGGACATTCTAAATGCAAAAGAGATGTAGACTTGAGAGAGAGAGAGAGAGTAAGGGAGAGGAAAAGAGGGAGAAAGAGAGAGGGATAGATAGAGGGAGGGGGAGAATGAGAGGAGAGACCTGGGAGGGAGAAAGGGAGAGAGAGAGGGAGAGAGAAAGAGAGAGGGAGAGAAAGACAGGGACAGAGAGAGAGATAGATAGAAAGAGAGAGAGAGAGGGTGAGCTACATAGAGAGAGAAAGGGATAGAAAGAGAGGGACAGAGCGAGAGGCAGAGAAAGAAAGCAAGAGGATGAAATCTATTCCTAGTGTTGCGTCTGACTGTATGTCTCAAAAGGAAAACGGGGCTTTAAACCCCCAAAATGGATCCAATTAACAGAGAGGGCTTTTTGGTGGTGCTCGTGGAACTGTGAGCAATTGTGTAACCCTAATTTTTCCCCTCTGACAGAAGCCTATCACCCCCCCCCCCCACACACACACACCCCCGCCCCCTCTCTATAAGCCTCTTCTCTCAAGGCACCATGCCGGAATGAGATCTCCTTCTTAGCGGGGTGAGAAAATGCTGAAAGTAATATAACGGACACCAAGAGAGACAGAATCACCTTCTTACAGAGAAATCCTTTAGAAAAAAAATAAAGAATGGGGCTTTAGCTTCCCATATCTACGCTGGCTGGCCCCTCTCAGCTGACATGATGCAGTGAAGAGGGGCTGTAAGTGTGTGTGTGTGTGTGTGTGACATCCACTCGAGCCGCGGTACGTTCTTACAGATGACAGGACACGGAGTAAGAACGTTTCATCTCTGATTTTCACTTTTTTTTTTCTCCAAATGGATCCTTGTTAATTCACACGTCTAGGCTTACATGTGTGAGGATTCCTTTCAGTCCAGCAGATATATTTGAAATATATAGCTCGGGAAAAAATTAAGAGACCACTCCACATGTTCAGTGTCTCTCATTTTACTATTCATAGGCATATGTTTGAGTAGAATGAACATTTTGGTTTTATAATATAAACTACTGACAACATTTCTACCAAATTCCAAATAAGAATATTGCCATTAAGAGCATTTTTATTAAAGATATGTAGAGATGAAGATTGAAGAAAAATCTCTCTTGATTTTTTCCGGAGCAGTATGAGGGAATTGTGCTTTTGATGTAACCAAGATGAGCTTTGGCACACTGTTAGAACATGCGCCCTAAGAACAATGTATTGGCTATAGGGCCATTGCATGTTTCCCTATGGCGCGAATGGTGGCCATTCAAAAATAAATAACTAATATGATAATAAATAAATATAACAAATACCAGAAAAATGGACTGTTGGACTATTTGATACAAAAAACTGCCGAAAATGTTGAACATTAAAAACGGAAGAGCAATTCCATCTTACACGATACTTGGTTTAATTGACTAGGTGTGTTGTGCCTCTCAGACCTCGTAAGCAGCAGCTGCATCCAGTCATAGTCACCTCATGGCTCATAAATGTTCTATAGCAGGACATGGGACATCTGGCTAGTACGTGTCCAACTCAACTAGACCACTGATAGTGCTTTGAGGAGGAGCTCACACTGTCTTTGATTGGATTAAATAATTAAAAAATCAGAGACTAGAATCGGACTTAGTTAAAATAGCCATTCAGTCATTGTGTACAATAAGAGTATTTAGCGGCATCTAGTGGTGGAAGTTATACATTGCAACGC
This sequence comes from Hyperoplus lanceolatus, assembly GCA_026929865.2. Taxonomy (NCBI): domain Eukaryota; kingdom Metazoa; phylum Chordata; class Actinopteri; order Uranoscopiformes; family Ammodytidae; genus Hyperoplus; species Hyperoplus lanceolatus. Next base: position 38,104,574 of record CM049395.1, read on the forward strand.
TTTGTGTCAACCCCTCCCGTTCTGATCATTTACATAAGCTATGGTGGCCTTCATGGACAAGAAGCTAGTTACTAAAGATGGCATCCACCACCACTGCCTCAAGTCTTTCCACAATATCAAGTGATCAGGTGAAGATGTATTTAGTTATTTATTCTATAGCACTTCTTCTTGGTCTTCCAACAGGTGCATTTCCCCAGGACGCCCCACTATTTATAAAAACATATAAGACCGTTAAGTTTGTCCATTTTGTGCTAAACACATGTGATTTGTTTCTACAGTAGCACAAAATTCAAGGCTGATTCTATGGTAATAAAATAAACACATTTTCAGTTTTCAAGCGAACATTAACTAATTAAAACATACTGATGAATATTTTATTCAATTTCTACCAAGTCTGTTCTGAAAATGCCAATTCCCTTAACATACTGCACCTTTAATGATGTGAAAGCTTTTGAATGTTAAGAAAAATAGATTTAGGGTGTGTGTGTGTGTGTGTGTGTGTGTGTGTGTGTGTGTGTGAAATTACTGCATATAGTAGCAAATCTTGTGCCTTTTGATCTTTGCAACCATCAAAAGAGATCCGTCCTCCCAGACACCAGCTCCGCACGCCGCTGCATTTCATCTGCTTTGAGTGTACACACACACACACACACACACACACACACACACACACACACACACACACACACACACACACACACACACACTTTGAGTGGAACGTCAAACAGCATCTCTTCATTCCACTCGCGCTGGTCAGTAATAATCTCAACACAGAAATACTGTGGTTCTGTTGCTTGCCCAGATCACAGACTATCCGCTACTAGCATATAGTTAGCAACAGTAACACATGTAAACACAACAGCCCACTGCCTGTAGCATTCACCCTGCGTTCCAAATCACATACTCTTTATTTTTACAACACTACATACTAAAGTACAGAAGAGTTTTAGGGCCACAGGAGAGAAATAAAATCAGATAAGGAAGATTTTTTTTTCATTACGTCGAGAAATGTCAAGAATAAAGACAAATACATCAAAATGCTATTGGAGTTAGTGGGGCATTTATGTATTTTCAGCATACTACAATTGACTTGGATGTATTGGAACATCCTAAATCTTTTTCTGGCATACTAAATAGTAGGGAAGTATGGGGATTGGAATGCAGGGTTAGTGTATGATAAACAGGAGATGCACAATAGACAGCGCATTTGGCCTTTTTCTTTAGTGGCCTATAATGAAAATGCATCTGATAGTAAATCCATTATTGTAAAAAAATACATAGTGCTCCATGCTTGCTGTATGCCGTGGTTACACGTTATTAAATTACCCAATGGGGAACATGAAGATCAGACTAAAACATATTTTTCGTAAATGCAGTGTGTTGAATTGTACAGTGCCATGTTGTGTAGTGCACTGAAAAAAAAAACATTGGATACACTTTGAAAATTAAAGTAATCTGTCACATCTAATATGTTAGCTTTGATACAATGTAAAACAGTAATTTGGTGTAACCTGAAATTAATGTTTTACATTGAATCAAAGCTAAAATAGGTGAGACAATGTTTTTTTTTCAGTGTGGTGTGTTGCATTTTTTTAGTGTATGTTCTTCTCTTTTCTTTTGTGCACTGCCCCTCCAAAACAGAAATGGGTTAAGGCATTAATTCAGGCCCTTTCCATCTGCCAAATGTTTCAGATATATGTATTTTTTTAGTTCAACCTATAACCAACCAAAAGTAGCTCTTGGTGACAAGTTGAATTTTTTTTTACAACTAATAAATTCCTCCAGAAAGTTTAAAGACCTACTTTACCGGTGGAAATATGAAGGTGTATTGAACTCTGAGATCCTATGTAGTACAAATGTGCAACATTTTAGATATTGGTTTATCCTAGCCTGAGAGAAGCAGAAAGAGATGTCTTATGGTCTCACTGTTTAACCCTACATTTCCCTAAGTGTGACGTCACATCACACAAAGGGTTAGGATTGAGAGGACAGCTGGGCCAAGGGAAGACTGAGGGAATAAATGCCTCATTCATTATATTATAATAGCAATTTTTTTGATGATAGAATGCCAGTTCCGCATTGGGTGAAGTATTCCTATAAGTGTGTCTGCAGCTTGGTTCCACTTAACCAACCAAAAGTAGCACTTGGGGACAACTTGAAAAAAATGTTACGACTAGGACATTCCTGTGTGTCTGCAGCTTGATACCTAACCCAATACTAGTAATAGTATCGGTACATCTCTGATATATAAGCTGTCCCTATTGCAAATACTCCTAGCACCACTTTGCATTGGACTTCTGGAGGTATATGACCATGCGATATACTGCTTGCATATATGCTGACTTTCTTAAAAATAAGCCTCTGTATTTGACTATTACTGGATTACTATTGCTGACTTAGATACATTGTCTACTTTGTCTTTGCTGTTGTATATAATGATTCTCTTAAATTTCTTCCCATTAATAAAAATACACCAAACCTTGCAGACTGTTTTAGCCCATTCTAACTAAAGTAGCCCTTCGGTCCAATACCCATACTTCCATACTATTTAGTACGCCAGAAAAAGATTTAGGATGTCCCAAAACATGCACGTCAATTGTAGTTTGTTGAAAATACAGAAATGCCCCACTATCTCCAATAACATTTTGGAGTATTCGTCTTTATTCTTGACATTTCTCAACATAATGAAAAAAAAAACTTCATTATCTGTTTTTTTTATCTCCTGTGGCCCTCAAACTCTTATGTACTTTAGTAGCAGCTATAATCTAAATTATTTCTATCACATCACAGCAGCAAAAACACATTTAAACCTCTCTCTGTACCCAGTACCTTAGCAAGATATATTTCCTCACAAAAAAACATTTTAGGGTCCAAGCAATATTTACAGTTGTGTCATCATCAATGGTGCCGGTAATCTGTAGCTTGCACTCCACTACACTGCTGGAATGACTTCCCATTTCCCTGTGACTGCTCCTGGAAATTAAGCTTATTATGATATGATATGATACCTTTTTTTTTATAAATGCCTTTGGGTGTGATCTATGTGACTTCTGCTTAATTTTTCGTCTACAGTACGGGGATTATTTTACGTCACTTTTAAATTTCTGGATATATGGAGTTTTTTTTTTTTTTTTCCCGAGGACCTTGAAGAGACAAGCGTGAAATTAATCTTCGTCTGCCACATTCGAGCCCTTAATGTCAGTCTTCATTAAGGTGACTTGCAGCCATTTCTGCCAATCAAATCGCAAATTTAATGACAAAATAAGGCAACCTCGTCAGTGCAGGCCTGTGCACACTGATTTTTCCGCTTACCATCGTTCAGCATGAATGATATACAGACAGGTGCATCTAAACAGATTTGAATATCAATGACAATATGATTTATATGTTTAATGTAATTCAAAAAGTGAAACTGTTTTATATTCTAGATTCAATACAGATGACTTGAAAGTAATGTAGAATAAACATACTTCTCAGAAGGTTGACATTTTCTGTTATAAATCCTTTTTTTTTATTGGCTTAATGTTATATACTAATAATTAGAGATATTCTAATATTTTGAGAGACTGGATTTTTTATTCCATGTGCTGGAAGCCGTAATCATCAACACTAAAACTAAATAAAAGGCTTGATATATTTCAATTTGTGTAATGAATCTAGAAAAGATTAAAGTTTACATTTTTTAATGTACATTTCCAGGATATTCTTATGTTTTTAGATGCACCTGTATACTGTAGTCTCAATGCTCCCACGGCAACCATCAGCCCATATTCTCTTTGGGAGATGAATTCAGATGATGGTTTGCAGCTGTAGCCTGCTAGTAAATTGCAAACCTTGTTAACTGTAAATTGTAATGGCTTGTTCATAATGGAGGGCAATATTAACTGAATAGACTTGTTAGAGAGAATAGACACTGAATAGATATTGATCGGTTTTCTGAGCAATGGAAAACCCAATCCACTGCTGTATAATTGGTGAACTTCCCTAATGTTAAGAGTTAGCTCAACCTAATGTTTCAGTGGAGTTTGTGTGTAAACACGATATGTTTATGTGTGTATGTACAGTATGTCCTTGAGGTACAACAAAGGAGCGTGAATGCATTTCCTTTCTTCCTCCTATAAAATATTTGCAAAGCAGGTTTTTAAATTATTCATTGTTTACATTGATGTATGCTGGCATGGTGTCTTGTTACGCTTTTTGTTTGTGCTTTGCACGACGCTGCCGCCAACAATTCATTGTCAGTGAGCTTGGAACATGAGACACTAGTGTCTTTAGAGCAAGATACAAAAAAGTAAGTAGTTACCCATTCAAATAAATTATGTTTTCATAGCTCTGTTACTGCTATTATGGAGCTAGAGTTGCATGCAGATTTGACAATGCGAGATACTACTATCAGTATACTATCAGTATACTGCATTGGATAGTTTGCCTTCTGTCTACATGAAAACGGTGGAAAACAGAAGTTTAGGCCAAAAAATAAATGAAAAAAAAAAACAATGGTTCGCCTCTACGTTATCTGCGGTGGCTCCAACTGATGATTCGAATCATCGGCTTTCCGGCGGCAGCCCTGGTTTTCAGTGTTATTTTAGCATTACAGATCCCTATGTGTCCCAATACAAATTTCCAAATACTTTTCAATGCATTTATACCTGTTTTTGTAATGTTATGTTGCCCTTTTATGTCATTAAAACAATACTCAGGCTCTTCACTTCTATTTGCAACAGAGTCATGGCCTGTTGTGTAGTTGAACCATCTTTACACAGTTGTTGTATCATCCATCTTGTCCCCCGCGAGGTTCCAGTGACATTTATCTGCCAGTAAAGACTAAATCACTCGACGCAAGAAAGAGTATAAATAAGAAAACAAGTTAATTCAATTAAGCGCCTGTTCTTCTTAACCGGCATTCACGCGACATTGGGAGTGTGTGTGTGTGTGTGTGTGTGTGTGTGTGTGTGTTTGGTGTGTGTGTGTTTGCACATGTGGGAATTTACCGTTCAGGAGACATTGATTAATTATGCCACACGCAATTAGCTCGCCAAATCGACTGTGTCCTCCTCTTGCCGTTGGAAAAAGGTGATGTCACAATGTTATGGGGCATTAGGCAGTTCAGTGGTAGTTCCTCGTTGTACTTTTTACTAGAGATCACTAGAGTATAGTAGCACCATGGGAGAGGTCCATTTGCTGGGTGTTTTTTTTTGTCCGTGTTAAAGGGGTAGTTGAGTATTCTTTGTAAGTGGGTTAGGCAAGGCAAGGCAAGTGTATTTATATAGCACAATTCAGACCCAAGGCCATTCAAAGTGCTTTACAGGGGCTAGATTAACATACATAAGGTACTCATTTATAGTTAGCTGCACTGCACGGACGTGTTAGTGTAGTAGTAGGTGGCACAAATATGCTTGAACAAAGTACACAAATAAACAGATGTATGCCAGTGCTAGTGTATCAGTTTGCAAACCAGCAGTGAACAAATTCTAACTTTAGTGTACAATTGAACAAATATATATATATTGTTTTAGGTTAGCATTCATATAGTTATCTGGCGCTTAACTATTTTCCTGCTGGTCCGCTCTGTAACAGTACAATGCTGACTTCTGCTAGAGAGTTATCTCCCCGAAACTCCTTATAGTGACTACACTGATCACCATCTCCATACGGTAACACACTCACTAAGACCAAGTGCCTCATACAACCCCACTTCAACAATACTGAAATGTACTAAGGAATGGTGAGGCATTTAATGTTACCAGGGGAGAATATGTCCATTTGCTGGGTCGGTTTAAGAATTAACGGGATAATTCAGTATGTTTGATATGGGTTCTATATGGTACTTATGCATACAGCCGTGGAAAAAAATAAGAGACCACTCCAAATGTTCAGTGTCTCTTGTTTTACTCTTTAGAGGCATATGTTTGATTATAATGAACATTTTGGGTTTATTTTATAAACTATTGACAACATGTCTACCAAATTCACAATAAAGATGTTGTCATTTAGAGCATTTTCAATAAGTAATGTAGAAATAAAGATTGAAGAAAAATCCAGACTCTGTCTCTTAATTTTTTCCACGGCTGTATTTGGTCTGTTACCAAATTTTAACGGATATTATATTCATGGTAAGCACTCATACACTTATTTGGCAAAAAACTATTCGTCTGCTGCCCCCCACCCCTAGCTATAGTATTATCAAGGGAGAAGTCTCATTTGCTGTGTGGTTGCTTTAGTATGAATAGGGGAATGGTAAAGGCCCTGCGGGTGGTAAGAAGACAGCTAACTGATCCTTTTAGACCAATGTCAATACTGATAGCCATCACTGTTTGCACTGGCAGCAGGATCCTTGGCCCTGCCTGTAATGTGTGTGACATATCCAGTGATTGAGCGAAGAAATGACAGTGAGACAAATTAAGAGAGCGGGCTAGAGAGAGAGGAGGCTGCATGCTGAACCCTATAGCTGCTCATTCCCCAATGCAAATCTGTGTCTCGCGGGCACTTTGCTCCCCAAGGTTTTTTGGCCCCAGACATTGAACTGATAGACACACACACACACAGACACACACACACACACACACACACACACACACACACACACACACACACACACACACACACACACACACACACACACACACACACACACACACACACACACACACACACACACACACACACACACACACACACACAAACATATAGATTTTAACGATCTCCGCGATTTTGATTTAGCTCACTTTATATGCAGCTCAATATATAAAGTATATGCAGTACGATATAGAAGGTACAGAGCAAGTGTACATGGTTCGCCTGTTTCAAATGTTTGCCAAGAAAGCAATGTGAATGTAACAGTAAACTAAATATCTACTAAATTATAGACTTGTAAAGGTGGAGTCAGCGATTCTGGAGAATGCTTGTTGTCCAAATAATTTTTTTTTTTAATCAAAATCAGTGAATATCTCCTCGCGTTCCGCTACCTGTCCGTATGTGTATACTGAAAAGAAGGTGGTGTGTGTTCACAGCCTAGGCTCAGTAAACAGGTGTCAAACAAATAGTATTCAAACAAACGGGGACACCTTAGCTTGCAACACGCCAGTCTACAGAGCCTAGGCTGTGTATTAACACTGTTTTTTTTAAGCATACACAGTATTTCCATTCATTTTAATTGCTGCCACTCTTCACCACTATGTAAATGTTTCAATTGTTTTTTTCTCTCTTCACCTGTTGTTGTGTATTTGATGTATTTGCATTGAATATTGTGTATGTATTGTTGTTTTTCCTTGGAATTTATTTGAACTCGACACCATTGTAAATGAGGGTCACCCCTCAATTGGTCTCTCGAGGATAAATAAAGTTAAATAAATAAATAAATATTTACGGATAGTGGATTGTGAAGAGATATTCACTGATTATGACAAAGTGATTTTGACAACAAGCGTTCTCCAGAATCTCTGACTGTTAACTAATGGGGACCCTGAATCATTTTTTTTTTAGAATCCACTGCAACGTTTCACACTATTTGTTAGGTCCACTTGACTAATTCTCTGCTCTTAGCACGTTTGCCTTGTATGGGCTGTCAAAACAACATGTTGCAAACGTTGCCCACATGTTGCCTCACCAGTTAAAAGCCAGTCTTGTGTGGAAGTTGTAATGTTTAAACATGTATTTCAACTTTGATGATAAGCAGTGATTTTTTTTTCCGCGCTCTGTAGAGATCGGTTGTCAGTCAGACAGTGCGGTGACGTCATCTTGATTTTTTTTAATAGAATTTTTAAGTTTTTTTTTCTCCCTCTCCTTCGGGCTTTAGTTGCTTCATGCTGCATTACCAGCTCTATCATTTATTCAATAAGTCATTGTTTTCCCGCTGCCCGGAAATGTAAAAGCCATTAGTTAAAATGCACAAGAGGACGTACGTATCCCCAGCTCCCCAGTCCCCTCGACAGATGTGTGGAATAGTTTAGCAAAGTGTGAAGGAGTTAATGTACCGGCTAGAGATTCAGCATGGAGGATCCTAATGCATAATGAGTATAGAATCATTTACATGTTCTTGTGTGTGTGTGTGTGTGTGTGTGTGTGTGTGTGTGTGTGTGTGTGTGTGTGTGTGTGTTCTAGTGTTGAATTGTCGCGCAGTGTTTATTATGACAGTCACTCAGATTTTTTTTCTCTCTTTGCAATTCTAATTCTAAATTAATACATGTATTTATTCCCGAGTAATAATTCATTTTAGACAGTGACAATGCTGTTCATCACCCTACCCCAACCCAGGTGCAAAACAACACATGCCAAATACAGTCTACTGTATATATCTACCCGTAGAACTCCTTGGAGTCGGGAAAAAAAGACGGGGATCAACAATGTACTAAATATCCAACAGTGATGTGAAACAAGTTCCTTTATTAGTCAATGGTTACATTCAAATTTTTCTTTCCGCATATCACATTATCATATCAAGTTACCACACTTCGGAGGGGGTCAGAGCGCATTGTCACAGGTGTTGTGCTGTTGTCTTTGATTTTTGCACCAGCCATTATGATTTTTGTGTGCAAAAACTGTTCTGCATTTTCAAGGTATGTGTGAAACAGCCTCAGTTAACCTTGACAGAACCTTTTATTTCGTCCATACTTATGACAATTTTCCAAGATGACAAACCTGTAAGTGAGGGGTGTCACATATAGCCACCAAGACACCTTTTCTTTCTCCAACAATCTGTATTGGAATAACTATTATTACTATTATATTATTACAGTTGTTGTTCACTCACCATATACTACATGTGATTGTCATTTCAATTTCTGAAGGTCAATGTACATGTAGTTAATCGGTCCAGGCCCATGATGTCTAGAGAAAGCATTTCCATGACAACCGTTTTCTAAAGGGTTTGACTGCTGCTATGAATGCTGGGAGATAACTCGGCAATCTGCACACATTGGTTCTGCATGAAAGACAGTTGCTGGCAGGTAAAAAGGAAATTGCAGCACTTTCACTGAGTAAAAAAAAACACCACACACACACACACACATAGGAGGAAACACACACACACACATTCACACACACACAGATAGACACACACACACACACACACACACACCTAGATAGACACACACACACACACACACACACACACACACACACACACACACACACACACACACACACACACACACACACACACACACACACACACACACACAAACACACACACTTCCAGAAACATCAAGGTTTGATCAGCCATGCAGTTCAGGGCTTTCTTTGAAAAGAGCTCCAGCTTTTCAACCCACTTTGCTCTGATCACTTTGAAAAAACATGCCGACGCTGAATAGTGTCATTGTGATGGTGTGTAACAAAAAGGGAACACCATTCACCTTGAGAATAAAGTGGGCATGTAGTGTAGTGTTGCTCTAAGTAAAATACTACCACTCGCTGTTCCGTGTCAAATAGCATCACCTATGTAAAGTGTGTAGCTTGTAAATGCATGCAAACGATGTAGTGGGGTGTTACGGAAAATTACGGCACCGGTACAAGAAGATGTAAACTGGACATTCAGCACCATTAAGAGCTTGTAGGCTCCTCGCAGGAAGCTATCGATTCTCCTCTCTTTAATGTGAAACATGGATGTACATGTACTACTTCTCCCTGTGTGCTCAAGGCTAATGGCTTGATGAAGTGTGTATAGAACGCTTGCCAAGCTTCCCTTTTTCGGAGAGTTGTAAAATGTCAACCCATGCACATGTGCAAGACGAAATTCCAAAGCAATTCAATTCAATTCGGTTTATTTAAGAAGGGGACAGTGCAAATTAATAAAACACATGATCACACATGGGTTAAACATGCAATAATTAGCCAAAAAAGGCTATTTTTCATCTGTAGTCCGGTCCCTGCAAAGTGGGGGTAATATCTACAATGGTATTATATTATATTACATGCTCCTATGAACGGTGGGGATTTTTTATAGTCACCAAGAGTGCACAGTGTTCCCTGAGGTACGGATGGCTTGGAAGGGTGTGTGGATGAGGTTATAGTTATTCCGTGTGATAAATACTACTCTGGTTCCATTATTATGCTGCCTGCTTCCAGGGTAGAACCATAACTCCATGAAGCTAATGCATGGCTGCCCATACAAACAAGCCATACAACTCTCTCTCTCTCTCTCTCTCTCTCTCTCTCTCTCTCTCTCCTCTCTCTCTCTCTCTCTCTCTCTCCCCAATACAAACACTCCAAAAAACCACATGCATTCAAATGAGACCAAAGCAATAGAGTCGGATCATAATTTAAACTATAAGCAGGCATTCCCCCTGCGGAGGCCACCAAGTTGTGACACCATAGTGAATCTTATCCTCTCTCCTGGGATGACTATTGATTGTGTTTAGTATATATATATTGTACCACCAGGGAATTATTGTAATGCATACGTTGTGTTGAGAGAGCCACAGACATATGGTCATATTTAATGAGATTTTGAAAGCAGAAGATTCACTTCATTGTTTTATATATGGGGGATGCTGCTTTCCACCTTAGCTTTTGCTATGGGAGTCCAATGATAAATGATGGAAGGTCTTAATGTACATATTTATTTTGTCCAGTCTCCGAGTTAGTGCTAAACAGATAATCCTAAATATACTAGTGTATAGTCGGATGAAGAAAAAGCCCTGTTTTTTTTAATCCCCTATTGTGTGCCTGCAGTCAACATCTACTCAAATCGTACACTCCTCCCATTTCCTTTCTATCAGTCCCTGCACAAGAACATGTCATTAATTCATGCTTTTTGACACTTTTCCATCACATAGTACATAGCTCTACTCTACTCTGCTCTACTCATAACAGTGACCACCCAATCATTACTATAATCAAATCTTGCACCTTTATATAGTTGAATGACAGTCGGACTTGTACACAATAATTTCACTATGCATTGCCCTGTGCAGTTGTGTATGTGACACATACTAAAACTAACTAAATTTTTGAAAGAAAGTAGAACAAAAACTGAAACGACAGCAAGCTCAAACGCTGCGACCGCTACAGTAAACTAACTTGTCTGTGCAGGATAGGGTGCTGTCCATTGATGATGCAATGGAATTAACAATCTCTGACCAAACACTGTTTAATACCCGGTGCCTACTGTTTTGGAACCTTGGCGGAGTAGGTACCAAAAAAGTAGCTGCCTGGTAATAGTACCTAGTTGAAAACCAAACAAAGGCAATCGGTTAGAGTAGAGTAGAGAAGGTACCGTGTAATCGAAAAGCACCATTTGAGCTTCACTAAAAGTGTGGCAATGCTGAACTAAATACCTGTGACCTCTCTTTAACAATGTCAAATCATTTACAAATAATATGAATAGTTATTATTATAATCACTCTCATTAAGGTGTTTTTTGGGCAATTACATGTGTCTGTGTATCTAAATTGCTGTGTGTGTGTGTGTGTATCTAAATTGCTCTGTGTGTGTGTGTGTGTGTGTGTGTGTGTGTGTGTGTGTCTGTGTATCTAAATTGCTCTGTGTGTGTGTGTGTGTGTGTGTGTGTGTGTGTGTGTGTGTGTGTTGTGTTTTTCCCCGGGCTGGAAGTGTGTGTGTGTGTGTGTGTGTGTGTGTGTGTGTTGTTTTCTCCCCTGGCCTCTCCTCTGAGATGAAAGCAGTAAATGTGTCACCCTCAGACCGAGGCATCGCTCGAAGGGAAATCTCTTCTCCCTCTCAAATCATCCGTTAGATACAAAGAGACCTAGAGGCCAATGAATTCACTGCTCTTTTAAAAAAAAAATGTCTGTCCCCCAAAACCATCTGCCCCATGGCCCAGCCCACTTAACCAAACTAAAAGCATTTAGGAGACGGAGAGAGTGGCCCCTCCACTTTTTTAAAGGGTCAAGCGGAGGCCTTTTAAGCCTTGTATTGGCAAGGGATATTTACTTTCTAGCCTAAGGGATGTGTTTAGAATCTCATTCATGACATTCGCCTTACAATAAATTTAACATTGCATTTCTTTTTAACATTTTCAGAGTTACAATGGACATTTCAGACAATAAGAAATGTTGTAGAAGCACCTGTATTTTCTATGCATACATAAAAAAAGTCCCCCGTTGAATAGAAAAATCTGACTTGGCCCTAACCGACAGAAAATGTTTGCGATATATCATGATTACAAAACCATAAAAACACATTATTAAACCTAGAAATCTGTGAGACACCGTCCTATAACTTCTACAATACTGCAGACTCTTCTGAATTTTCTTTTACAGGGAGATGGTTTATCCTGCACTCGGGTCCATAGCTGCATCATAATAAAACAGTAACAGACAGTTATACTGATGCAAAAGTCTTGGAAACTTTTGGTTTCCACGCCACAGTGTGTGTGTGTGTGTGTGTGTGTGTGTGTGTGTGTGTGTGTGTGTGTGTGTGTGTGTGTGTCTGTGTCTGTTGTTTGAGTAAAAATTATGCATTGTCCAATATCCTATAGTGTGTTAGTATCCACACCACCAAGCTTTGACCATTTAACCTTTAAATCTGTTGTTTACAATGTCTAGGTCAAATGTCATCAAGTTATCTTTAAGTCAGAGTGGAAGTTTAATGAAAAAAATCCGTCTCAATAAGTTCTGTAGTTGTTGTAAATAATATTTTGGGGATCTCTCAAATATATTGTGCATTTGGGAGGGATAACATCAATGTGTTTTGTCTATACCGATGGATGAATCGTTAAGCAAGTTGTCCAGCAACAATAAACAGTTTAGTGTTTTATTTTGCGTTATAAATGGCCAACGTTTGGCTCACGCTAAACAATTATAATTTGTAAATATTTTTTTTATCACATTTACCACAACATTTACATTTATTATTTATAACACTTTTATTGCACTTCAATAACATTGTCGAACTTAGGTCAGATGCCACCAAGTAATTTTTAAGTCAGAGTCTACGTTTAATGAAAAAAAATCCATCTCCAGAAGTCATTTCTTGGTTGGAAAACTATTTGAGATACTCCAATATAAAGTAAAGTTTGGGAATATTACATTACATTATAAGGAGTGGTGGAAGAAAAAAAAAACTGTCTGTAACAATGGACTAATATTTGAGCAATGCAAGATGGGCTGTAACTCTAGTAGTCCCGTTCATCCTTCAGTAAATTCAATTTCACTGTTGTCTGTCTAGAAAGTCCAAGTATTGTCTTTTTTTTTATTGTCTTATTGAAGGACGAAGCCTAGTGTTGACAGGGACTGCTGAATGCACCCAGATGAGAGGAAGAGCTTCCCGAAAATCGACATGGTTTTTTGTGCTGTGATTCGTGTCAGGTTGCTCCATAGGAGTCATTAATGAGAAATTAAGACCAGAAAAGTAGTATAATAGGGGATCTTTAAGTGTGTTAGTATCCACACACCACCAAGCCGTGGACATTTAAGCTTTCAAATCTTTTATTTACAATGTCTTGGTCAAATGTCGAAGTTTAATGAAAAAAATCCATCTGTAGAAGTTTGATAGTTGTTGAAAATAAACTATTTTAATTGCTTCATTTTATAGTACATTTTGGGAATATTTCTTAGTAATATTATTAAAGTCAAAAGTCAAAGTCAGATTTAGTTATATAGCACATTTAAAAAACAAAAACAATACTAAACAAATTGGCCTAAGATACGCAGCAACAACAAAAAAATTACAACAATAAAAGCTCAATTTGTGTTAAAAGCCAAAGTAAAAAATGAATTAAAAATATTTGCCACCTATAACATTTGCGAGGCAACTTAATCAAATACAATTGAGCCTAGAAACGTCTTGAATAGATATTTCTGATTTCCAGTGATATATTGGATTTGTTGTCAGAATGCTAAAGATTGGTATGGCACTTTGATCGTTTTCCGCTCTCCCCGTCTTAGACACTTTACCTTAGTTAGTCCGTTCTGTTTGTTCTCTGATGCCATGTGTTGTGCTCTGGGGTTCCGTCATGTTTATGCTGTTGTTTTTTTTTTATCTTGTTTAATTTTATTTTATTTTAACATTAATGTCAGGGGAGTACGGATAAAAAATTGCCTTTTGGCTAATTTTGGCATTTTTAACACATGAATGATCATCAGTTTTATTAATTTGCATTGTCCCAGGGCTGTACAGTGCGACAGTTTTGATCGCATTTGCTGCTGAAATTGATCACGTGCGATGATGAATACAAATCTATTCGCACTCGTGTGACAGGTTGATAATGAGGAGAGGCTGTCTTTGAAACACAGAGGAGCGCTGCACAACACTGCTTAGAGGGCTCTACATTAACACTGCGGGTAAATGAGTCTTAGGCAAGTAAGTTATTGAGTCCACCCTTCACTTTGGCTGGTGAAAGATATGTGTCCTCGGGATCTGTGCTCGTGCATTCTAGGTATAAAAACTTCACTACGGCAATTACCGGAAGGAGACGGCACATTACCGTAGTTAAGTTAGCGCGTGTACAAACAGAACATTTCCTGTGCGCCTTCACATTAAAAGCCTGTTACTAGCCAAACATGAGTTGACTTTTATTTTGAAGCCGGTAAGAACAGGAAGTTAGCGCTTTTTTCTAGCTTGAAAGGCAACTCCTTCAGCTGCAGCGAGCAGTCAACAGTAGCCTAGTCTATTTAAACAAAGTTTTAAATAAGCCACTGAAAAGCTACTCCCAACACATTCACAACAACCTATTTAATTTTTCCTAAATTGTACCAATATGTATACTTATTTATTTAATAGGCTATTTTTAATGTTTTAAAGTTTGGTTTTAATTAACAGAAGGACATTATAATAATAATAATTCTGAATCAGCAAAAAATTGCAATTGGCAGGTTAGATTCTTTTTTCTAAATTGCAATCAGTGCACCCCTATTAATTTTTCCATAATTATTACTGCACACACAGGATATAATATTAATTGAGAATCTCAAATGAGACCAAGATGCCATGCTCAAAGGTAATTAGAGTGAAATGCAAGGGTTAAGGTTATGCAAGTTTTCGATCATTCTTTGTGTGCTACCAAATTTATTTTTGTGCTACTGAATTGTTTTGCTTGCTAGCACCAGTGCTACCACCTAAAACAATAAGCGTACAGCCCTGCATTGTCCCTTTCTTAAATAAACTGAATTGAATTGAATTGAGTTTGGCACCTTGATGGTTTTTCGCTCTCCCCGTCAAAAGGCCCCAGATCTCAGTGTGTTTTGCAGGATATTGGGCCATGTGTGGGTCACGACATATGTGGCCCCTCTAGAACAAACTGAAATAGCAGCACATATGTCTAACACGGCTGCTCCCGCTACATGTCTGGCTCGGGCCCAGTTTCTGCCGCCGCACACGACACAAATACACATATGTATTTCCGTCATTTCGCAGCGTTTTTGACTCGGTTTCCATCTGCTCTCACTCAGTGAGATATCACTGGTCACACCGAGGTTTAAGGAGTGTCCACAAGCTGGTGACCTTTTGACGAGTGTGTGTGTGTGTGTGTGTGTGTGTGTGTGTGGGCTTCCAAATATAAATGTGATCCAATCACGAAGCACACTGCAAAAAAAAAAAGAGCAATTTGGATAGTAAACAATGTAGGATATTTTGAACACACCAATATCCTGTTTAAAAGTAGCTGTATTTGTGGAATTGTCTTTACGAAAGGATCAAACAAAGAAAAACTATAATGCAATTTAATTTTTTTTTTTTTTTACAAAAGATATATTTTTTTTAATGGTGCAGAAGGATAATGTATATCTCACTAATGCTAATGTTGCTTTTTCTTTGTTTTTGTAGATTGTTACAACATGACATACATTGGAGTAGGCGAGTGTCTGAGTGTTATGAATACACAGTGTACTATTTCACTTTATATATGTATTTAAATCATCTGTTTTGTTGATCTAATATTAGGATTTTGCACTTGTTTGTTTATTTATTTCATAAAAAAAACTATTTGAGGTCAGATTGAGGTAACATATCCCACATTAGAAGAAAGCCTTATGTCCTGAACTTTTAAGTTTAATTCAATGGAATGCAAAGTGTCTTCTTAGGGTCAGTGCTTCTTGTTATTAACAACATGAAGGCCTGATATATATATATACATATCAAACGATTTAGAGATGATCAAATGGGCCTTTCAAGATAACAAACCTGTAATGCTTCACAGACAAGATCATTACTAGTGTTTCACTGAAAAAAACACACATCAAAGTCAGCGGCAATCCCCTTGATGAGTTAGAGTTGGGGTTCAGAATGCCAAGAAAGGACGTGGGTACTTGAAGGCCTACTTCAGCGGTGGAAATATGAAAGGTGTATTGAAGTCTGTGTTCCTATGTAGTATACATGTGCTAACATTTTAGAAATCAGTTCATCTTAGCCTGAGAAAAGGCAGAAAGAGTGTTCTATGGTCTCACTGTCTATCACACATGTTAAAACGTAGGGTTAGGACTAACAGGACAACTGGGCCAAAGGAAGACTGAGGAAAGACTGAGGGAAGAAAAACCTCATATATTGATAGAACGCCGGTTCCGTATGGGTGAAGTATTCCTTTAAGTAAACGTATCACTGCATCCACAATACCTGCAATCGGTTCATCTCTTATTACCAGGTTGTTGGGGGAAGGTAATTACGCTTTTTAGATTCGAGTAAATTGTGCCACTTGTTAGATGTGTTGTCAGTGCTGTGTCCAATCAAACAGGATAATGAGCAGATTGAGTCCACAGGGATTGGTTGCCATGCTGTGAGAATGTACAGTATGTTGAAAAGCAAAAAAACATCTGGCCATTGTCAATGCTCAAACCCTTGGGAGACACTGTCATTCTAGAAAAACTCCCCTTAGGACACTAAGCAGGAGGCATATCACCGCAGGAATCAAAACCCTATAACAAAATATATTTTACACTGTGTTAGCCACATAGCATAATTGCCTAAACCATATTTACTCTGCTCTACTTTTACTCTACATCTACTCTATTCTATATCTACTCTATTCTACATCTACTTTACCCTACTCTATAACCCTTTAAATATGACTTAGGCAATTATGCTATTAGGCTAATGAAAAGTAGATGTAGAGTAGAGTAGATGTAGAATAGAGTAGATGTAGAGTACAAGTAGAGTAGAGTAAATATGATTTAGGCGATTATGCTATGAGGCTAACAATTTGTAAATTATGTATCATAAAAAAGAAAAACATGCAAGAGCAATACGTCAACTTTCCCTGCGTTCCAATCCCCATACTTCCCTACTATTTAGTATGCCAGAAAAAGATTTAGGATGTCCCAATACATGCATGTCAATTGCAGTATGCTGAAAATACATAAATGCCCCCACTAACTCCAATAGCATTTTGGAGTGTATTCGTCTTTATTCTTGACATTTCTCGACGTAATAGAAAAAAAAAATCTTTCTCATCTGATTTTTATTTCTCTCCTGTGGCCCTAACACTTTGTTTGTGAGTGGGTGAGTAGGTGGGGGTGGGATTTCTCGGAAAATCCAAAGCTCAGTGCAAGAAGTGAGAAGTTGTTGTAAAAATTGGTGAAGTGAAGAGAAATCATAAAATAAGCTGAGCTGGGAGTGGGGTGACCGTTGCTTCTGCCTTTAGAGTCGAAGGGCTTAAGTCCTGGAAGAATTAAGGCCAGACACGGAAGGCGAAACATAGCTTTTCAAGCAATGGTCAATTTTGAGATTTTGGTTAATTTGCTGCCATATGTTTTTTCATTCTAGTATAAATAAAAGGTCCAACATGTACATGTAGGTGTTTATTTGAATATACCTTGTGTATCTGTCTGTATATGTGTCCTATACAACCATCTTTAACAGCCATTAGCTCAACATTTCAGTTTGTTCTGCAACACTCTGAACCAGAAATCTCAACTTCTAAAGCACTTACATCAACTAAACTTTCCATAATCATTTTCAGCACTAGTCCGAAGGTTATTGATTGCAGACAAATTCTCTGATTTATGATATATCTCTATATATATATACATATATATATAAGT
>CM049395.1:38127500-38145000 GCA_026929865.2 Hyperoplus lanceolatus
AATAAATAAATATGTCACATTATATTCATTCTTGCTATACCACTATTACTTTCTACTTATATTTCCTAACTGAATTCTTTTTTTAATTGTTTTGGCATTTTCAAGCTTTATTCGAGAGTTGAAATGGGGAGACAGAGAGAGAGAGAGAGGGGGCGGGGGTGACCTGCAGTAAAGGTCCACGGGTCAGATTTGAACCTACGACCACTGCAACAAAGGCCTGAGCCAATATGGTATATTTCCTAACTAAAAGTTTTCTCTGAAGTCATGTAAGTAGAACCCCACCTGTTTTTCCTAACCCATCTCTATAAAAGTGAGTTTGAGTGTGTGTGTGTGTGTGTGTGATGTGTATTATCTGATCCTGCATCATGAAAACACTCAAAGTACAAGATTAGGAAAACAGCGGTGCGTCGCGGAAAAACAGGATATTATAGAGAGTATCTTTCCAGCGGGAGATTTCTGTCACAAACAACCTAGCTGCCTGTCTTCCCTGTATTTTTGCTCTGTACTTCTATCACACATGGACACACACACACACACACACACACACACACACACACACACACACATACACAGACTGAACAAACACACACACACACACACACAATCACACAGACGTCACATATACGCACACACACACGCTGAACACAAATGCATGCACACATACAAACTCATACACACACTGAACACACACACACACTCACACACACACACACACACTCTATCTGGCACTGATGTATTATTTTTTTTCTCACTTGCTTGACATGGCTTTCTTTGTTACATCTTTACCCTGGAGATGCACTGAAGCCCCATTTCAATCAGCTACACATGTCCTTCAAATCCACAGGTTACACCGGCCGCTGTGTTTTTCATCTCTCTCTCTCTCTCTCTCTCTCTCTCTCTCTCTCTCTCTGTCTATTTATCTATCTATCTATCTATCTATCTATCTATCTATCTATCTATCTATCTATCTATCTATCTATCTATCTATCTATCTATCTATCTATCTATCTATCTATCCATCTATCCATCTCTCCCATCCTTCTTAACTTATCACCATTTCTACTGGTCTACTTCAATTCCGCCCAGTGACGTCATTCATAATATAAATGTATACATATATTTTTAACAAAGTGTTTATTCATTGTCTTGTTGCCTATCAGCTGCAAATTACATTTTGTTTATTGTCCTACAAGGTTGCTCCATCTTCCCCTCTTTCACTATAACACTGAAGTGTATAGGCCTACTTTATATGGGTATGTGTATTGATATGATGTATATACAGTATATGTGTATTAGATTTGTATATATATATATATAATATATATATATATATATTATATATTATATATAATAGATGGAATTCATGGACACACACACACACACACACACACACACACACACACACACACACACACACACACACACACACACACACACACACACACACACACACACACACACACACACGCACATACACACACTAGAATTCATGGCTTCTTGTACAATCTCCCCGGTGGCTGTGATTGTGTGTGTGGAGGCGACATGGGAGGTAGAAATCACCCAGACCATCTCGTAACCATGAGCCTAGTTAAAGAAATAAAGGCTTTGTTATTTAGCTGAGAGAAAAGGACTGCGCTGATCGATGTGCTGCCTTAATATGTCCTCAGAGAACCAATTTGTGTTGGCTAAATTCATGATGAAATTAAAGGCAAGGTTTTAAACACTGTTGTTTATCCGGGATATAGGGGCCTTGTGTTAGCACTATCCCTGCGTTCCAAATCACATACTCTTTCTTTTTACTCTACTACATACTAAAGTACAGAAGAGTTTTAGGGCCACAGGAGAGAATGTGAATCGGATGTGACGCGATAAAATAATAAAAAAAAAAATGTCAATAAACAGCAACATGTACATACTAATAACCTGTTTAAATAAGGTGATTATTAGTTATTGATTAAAACCAAAGGAACTGCAAGGAATTAGGCGGACATAGAAACACCTTTGAAGAGGTTTTAAATAGCTATTTCAATTCTCAATTTATTTCGGAGCTGGTGATTTTCCAATGGTATTTTCCATAATAAAACCTCATAAAACATGTCTTTATACAGCAAACACTAAACTGTCTTCACTCCCTAATGGATTCAATACATTTTGTCACAAGCAAACTCCTCAGTAGCTTGACATCATGTATCTTCCCTTCTTTAGCGTACTCAATGCAACAGCACTGGCCTTACAGATCCCTGTCAACATGTAGCATGAGCCTTGATCAAATTAGAACCCAGTTTGTCTGATTGAATTACAGGAAAGAATACGGTGTTAATGGGAACAATTAAAGTGCGTGTGTGGTGATACTGAAACATAATATAAGTCATTATGGAGGGCGTAGGAGGTACGGCCACTGACGGATGGCTGTAATGAATAAATGTGTTGTTCATCTTGTTGTTCGCCATATGAAAGAGCTAATGGAAGAGGGAAGAATTTCAGCCATTTTTTTTCTTCTTATTGTTGAAAAGAGTGACTGACATCTTCAGTGTGACAATACAATGCAATTATGGACGGCTTGTGTGTTTTTTTCTTGGAGCCTTTTCCAGTGTGCAGACACCACACTGACAGGCTAATCCAAAATTCAATTTCATGCAGAAAAAGATGATTGCACATTGACAAAAGCCTCCACAGATTCAGAGTCCAAATATGTTCTTGTGTGGTTCTGTTTGCATTTCATTTTTTAAAATAGCTCATACTAAAAGGTATACGCAACGTACATTTACATTGCTTACACACCAAATAGTAGCTGTTGCTGTATCATCTTGGTTGTAATTCAGTGTAAAATAAAAGATTATTATTAGATTATTATTATTTTTATTTTTTTGGGGAGGGTAGTGTTTTTTTTTTATTTATACAGGTATATCCCATTGAGTCCGAAGACTCTTTTGCAAGGGAGACCTGTTCCCATTTACACGTTACCATTCACACATCTATAGCAGGCTAACTATCGACATTCACACGAGGCAAGGTGGGTGAAGTGTCTTGCCCAAGGACACAACAGCTATGACACAAGTGGCAGGGCGGGGATCGAACCTCCAACCCTTTGATCATCGGCCGACCCGCTTTTACCAACTGAGCCACAGTCGCCCAAAGAGCGTTAGAGCGTCCCCCCTAGAGGCTCAGGCCTCGCAACAGACCCGGGTTCAAATCCAAACCCGGGTCAGTTCTCTGCATGTCATTCCCCTCTTTGCCCCATTTCAACTCTGTCTCTCCAAACTTTCTAATAAACAGAAAAATGCCAAAAAAAAAAGAATACAAAAAAAGAAAACAATTTGGGAGCAATTATGCTACTCCCAAAATGAGTCACCTTAACCGTCTTCAATGTCAATAAAGATGTTTGTGCATGCATGTTCATACTTACCTACCATCCAGACTGTGCACAGAGATGATGCAACAGGCATCTACAGTATAAACACTACACAAGCCTCTACTAGATCTTGAAAAAAACACTGGAATTCAATTTCTTGCAAATGAAATGAAAAATGTAAATAGTTTTTTTTTTTTGTTTTCCCATCATCCCTTCTGATTTGTTTGATCGTAGCAGGAGAGAGAATTCATTTATTCATTATTAATGCTTTTGGAAAAATGTCAGAGAAAAAAGTGTCCCCCCCCCTCCCCCCGTCTTCTTATTTGCTTTCCAAGGCTCCTGTGTTCTTGTTAATCCTCTTGCCTTTTAATTAACATAACAACATTATTAATGTCTCCCTTTTTATCTGAATTATCGTGTCTTTAAAATCCCTTTAGCGGCTGAGATGCGTGCCTAATCGCCAGGAAATGGGTTGTCATAAGCGTTTATGTCAGCTTGTTTTTTTTTTTTCCCAACGAACAATTGCAGTTGAATAAAAAAATAAACGGGGGATCATATTTATCCAACGTCGGAGATGAGTTGGAAATGAGTCGAAAACTGTCCCGGATTTGCACATGATGACGCACATTTCTTCTTCCTTTCAGACATGTGAGTTAAATAATAGCAAGCTAAAAGTATGCATGTCGTTTTGGATTTAAAACAGCTGCAGAAATGGGGCCGAGGGGAATGACATGCAGAGAACAACCAAGGACCAAGGGCCAGATTCAAACCTGTGGTCTGCTGTGAAGAGGACTGAGCCTCTATGGGTGAGGGTGGGGGGCTCTAACCACTACACCACCAACCCCCCCCCCCCCCCTTCCGCGTAAATTACATGTTAAGATTAAAACATTATTAATACATTCTCTAAACCAGTATTGTCGGACCAACCATGTGCATGTGTGTGGATCAATATATATCGAGTTGTAGTCCTTCATCACAATAAGCACAACCAGTATAGATGTGTAGATTCCATCCTCTCAACACCCGACTGCCCCTATTGGCTAAGACAACAATCAGTCAGTGCGTTTGCAGACTCATAATCGGATAACTAAACGAATAAGACCTCAACAGGACTTTTAAACTGCATCTAAACACCTTTATCCGATCTACTTCGGACACAAATCGGCACAATAACGGACAAGAGAAGTCGGATAAGAACACCTAGATAATTTGTTCATTGTCGGCTTTCTCTCTGCATGTATACAGGGATCGGATATCGCATATCGGACTTCTCGTTCTGTGCTTGTGTGCCTGCGCGTGATAGGCTACACCATGGGTTATTGACGGAAGGGAACCGGACGTGGCTCTAAAACCACTTGTTGCGGTCCACCTAGCATAGTGGAGACAGCCATGCATTGGACATTTGTCCGATTTCTGAAAGGCCATGTATACTCAGACAAGTGACACGGTCCGTTCGAGTGTCTTGTTCGATATATGTGATAATCCAATCTAGTTGTGCCATGGAAACGCACTGAGTGACTCATTCTCCGGAGACATTAGCCAATCAGATCCTCCCATTTTCCCCTCTGATATAGATTCACCACCGGTCATGATTAACTGAGATAAGCCTTGTTTAGTTTCAGTTCAATTGTGTCTAAGTGGGCAGGGTGGTTGTCCACTGGATTGCAGGGTTGTGGTTACTGATAATTTGTTTGAGCCCTGCGTGGTAGCTGCTGCTATCGGTGTATGAATGTGTGTGTGTGTGTGTGTGTGTGTGTGTGTGTGTGTGTGAATGTGTACAAAACAATGTAAAGCGCTTTGGGTCTTTGAAAAACCAAGGAAAAGCGCATGAGATAAGTACGTTCAGTATCATGGCCAGTTCACAATAGACTCTGAAGATGACTTCATTTAAATAATAATATGAACGGCCAAACACAATGCCAAACTCTCATATGAACAGTGATTTAGAATTGAGTCTTAAGGCTTTTTACAGCCTGTATGTCCCATACCCTTCTTCGCCTGCGTCCTTTTGAAAGAGCCCCCTCTCTTGACTTGGTTTACGAGGGCAGTTTATTACCTTACATGGTACCTGGAAGTAAAGGCCTTTTATTTACGACCTCAGCATGTACTTTATCATAATGTATTAATATTTTATACAAGGGCCGATGAGTTACCAGGAGGGCTGCACACACACACACACACACACACACACACACACACACACACACACACACACACACACACACACACACACATATGTGAAGCTGTGTGAAGATCACAGTGTCCAACCTGAGTATTGATTAATTCTTTATATCACTCTACCTTTGGAGATGAGCACATGTTGCACCTTTATACAGTAGTTATATTACATTACATATCTACTGAAAAAAGAAATATACAAAAAAAAATCCAGTGTTAATACACAGCCTAGGCTCTGTAAACAGGCATGTTGCTAGCTACAGTGGGTCCCCTTTGTGTGTTTACATACCAGTTTACAGTGCCTAGGCTGTGTATTCACACCAGATTTTATTTTAACACACACAGACACACACACACACACACACACACACACACACACACACACACACACACACACACACACACACACACACACACACACACACACACACACACACACACACACACACACAGTACGGACAGGTGGCAGATCGTGAGACAACATTTTGACAGAGGGATTTTGATAGCAAGCGTTCTCCAGAATTGCTGACTGCACCTTTAAACTGTGGCGATTGTCTTGGCTGGTATAAGGTCCCTGTTTGTTCATCTGGTTTATAATGTAATTCTCTTGTCTGTCATTCACTGCCATGTTGTTTTCCTGAAATAGATTATCATAAAGTAGACACAGCCTTTCTTGTATTCCTTGTACTGTGTTGAATGACACATTTGTTGTAAATAAACCTGTTAAACAGTGTCAGGTTTGACCCTTAGTAACATTTTGTTCATGTTTGCTGTTCATTTAGTGTGGTGCAACTGACCGGGTATTTGTGTTGTGAATGCTGACTCACCGACATTGGCTTGCACACACAGACACGCACACACACACACGCACTCGCACACGCACACGCACACGCACACACACACACACACACACACACACACACACACACACTCACCCCTCTCATAATGTGACAGAGCCGCCATTAATGTTGTTATTTACACCTGTGTGGTATTCCTGCAGATCAAAAATGTCCGCCACGGGAAAAGGTTTATCGGGTGCTTAAAAGGTTAATGACGAGAGAGCAGAGCGATAGATGTTTTTGTTGTCTCGCCACCTGTGGCTTTAACTGCCGGTCGCGGTCACTGATTTGTGGACAGATGTCATCGAGAACTGCAGCGCACACGGATGGATTGAAACGCTGGCTGGCTAGCTAGCTGGCCCGGAGGAAAAAAAATATGACATATTGTGTGAAATGGACAAAGCCGTATGAGCGGAATGAGCGATACGAGTGTAGGCTGCTTCAGTCACTCCACACTCTAAGAAATAAGGATACAAGCAGGGAGGGTCCATTTACAGCTCTGGAAAAAAAATTAAAGAGACCACTCCAAATGTTCAGTGTCTCTTGTCGTACTATTTACAAGCATATGTTTGAGTAGAATGAACATTTTGGTTTTACAATGTAAACTACTGACAACATTTCTAGCACAATTTTATAGATATGTTGCCATTAAGAGCATTTTTCGATAAGTTATGTAGAGATGAAGATTGAAGAAAATTTCAGACTGGTCTCTTCATTTTTTTCAGAGCAGTATGTCCCCCCCCAAGGTACACTAACACACATGGATGAAGGAATTATGTGTCTAAGCAGCTGGTATTTTAAGGTGCAGTCCTGGTTGCTCACCTTCTAAGTTTAAACTTTGTGATATTGTCAACCTCCCCCCCCCCCCCCCCACGTGTTCTAATGTTGTCGTTCCTTACTTGAAATGTTTCCGATTGTTCAATTATCTTTTTTTTTTATTTGGCGTATAACGTTTCATATGCAAGATATTCCTAAACTAGGTCTTGTTCATTTTGATTGTGAATACAGTTTAAACAAGTACACCCTTGGGTTAATATTTGGACTATAAGCTAACTACATTAACCTTTTTTTAAGGCCACAATGGTACATACTGTATATGTTTCCAAGCAGTAAAAGGTGCATATTTGTACCACTTATTTTAAACCAAATACATCATAATTAAGTTAGGTATAGATATAAATGTTACTCTTAGATTTACTGTTGTGTATTTCGGATTGATAATTAGCAGGCTATGTTTGAAGCACACCAAAATAAGATAATTATGAAGAAGATGTTGTTAGAAAATGTTTGGATATGAAAGACAAGGGTACAAATACATACCCAAACAAAAAGGTAAACACAACTCTACCTATAAATGGTACTGCCCCATTGACATGTCATTGTAGCCCTGATGGTCCTTATTGTGCCGTTAGTTTCTGAGTGTGCAGGCAGGCACAGAGGAACATGACATTAGTGCGAGTGACATGAGCTTGATGCATGAGAGTGTGTCGGCTCACAGATGACCCCAGCGTTTTAGGGGTTAATAACCGTTCCTGGGTGGAAGCTTTGGCTTGTTTAACGCTCATGTGAAGATTAATTCTGTACTATAGTTAGCATAATGGATCGACCGGGTCGACAAACGATGGGAGGTAGTTTAGTTACTTAAACCTGCAGTGTGTAGAATTTTGGGTTTTATTTCCTAGCAGATTTTGTAGAAAGTAATTATAATATCCATACGTACATTTAATTTAGTGCATAATAGCTGAACATTTTTTTTAATTGTTTATTTTTCCCTTAGAAAGGGTCTCATATATGTCCATATTTCTGCATATTTTGGACCAAGGCCTAGTGCCACCATCTTGAAAGTGTCATAGTTGGAATGTCATCAGGTGCATTGTTAGAATTTAGAATTGTTCTTGTCCTTGAAGGCCACTGTAGCTTCTGTTATTATTTGAAAGGGTTGGGGTTACCTTTAAAGGTGCAGTGTGCAATATGACATCATCAAGAAAGTTCTACAAAGTTCTAGAATGCAATGCTCCCTGGGGAACCCCAACCATGTAGTCATTTTCCAGGACTAAATGTACACAAATACTACATATTCCAGCACTCCAGACTATACAATGTATCAAATCACCAATTTCGGCGGGAAAATATTAATATGGTAAGAACAGCAACATTTCAGATTCAAACAACATGGATGACTCCCACTGAGCTCCCAGCTCTCTCTGTTGGATCAATTTTAACAATTTTCCAAGTAGGTACTTGACCTTTAATATTTTTTTCCTGTATTGTAAAGTTGTTCTGTAACATATTACTTCAATAACCAAACTAAAAAAGTTAAATTTACATGATTTTCAGTGATTTCTTTTAATGTTGCAAAAACGGAACACTGAGCTTCAATGGGAGTCATTTTTCAAAACAAAAGGCCTAATCACTTATCATGAGTAAATTGTGTATTATTTTTTTTATTTATTATTTGTGTTTTAAGCTAAAGTTCACTAAAGTTTCAGGTTTAAAGTCATTTAGTTTTATATAAAACTAAATAACCTTAAACTTTAGCCTAAAACTATGACACTAATACAAAACTTTTGTTTTGAAAAATTACTCCCATTGAATCCCAATGTTGCTTTATAGTATAATAATTTACATTATATACATGTGTGAGATCTGCAAAAGATAAAAAGTGTAACCCTAACCCTAACCCCTAACCCCTAAACCCCTACCCCTAACCCTCTAACCCTAACTTTTTTTTTTAATTTTTCTAATTTTATTATTCTAATTATTTAATTATTTCAATTTTCTATTTTTTTAAAATTTTTAATTGTTTTAATTCTCACTATTCTAGCTGTTCTGATTTTTTCATACCATTTCCAAATATTTATTAAAGTTGTTTTAACGTTTTATTTGATCCTGGTCAGCAGCACCCTCTTCTTCCCACCCTGGAGCATCCACGCTGCTGACCACAGCCCCCGCCCCGCCCCAAACATGCTAAGTTTGTTTTTGCCTTCTTAGTGGTTTTCTAATTATTCTAATCTCTTAGAGATTTTCTAACCCTAACCCTAACCCTATTTTAACTTTTTAATCATTTCAATCTTCCAATTATTTTAATTTTCTAATTCTTAATCTTTCATTATTCTAATTACTCTTAGCATTTCTAAATCACTATTCAAGCTGTTTTAACTTTTTATTTAACCCTGGTCAGCAGCACCCTCTTCTTCTGTCCACTGCAAAGATGCCCTGCCTGGAAATCGAACCATGGTCTCCCGGGTGAAGGGGCAGAGCTCTTCAACCGCACCACCAACACCACTCCAGTTTTTAGATCAATAGGCCAGTGCAACAACATTCCAACAAAGGAATCTTTTAACCCAAACTCTAACCCCACCCTAACCCTAACCCAAACTCTAACCCCACCCTAACCCTAACCCTAACCCTCTAACCCTAACCATAACCCTAACCCTAACCCTAACCCTAACCCCAACCCTAACCCTAACCCTCTACCCCTCTAACCCTAACCCTAACCCTAACCCTAACCCCCTAACCCTAACCCTAACCCTAACCCTCTAACCCTAACCCTAACCCTTGCCCTCTAACCCTCTAAACCTAACCCTAACCCTAACCCTGACCCAACCCTAACCCTAACCCTAACCCTAACCCTAACCCTAACCCTAACCCTCTAACCCTCTAACCCTAACCCTCTAACCCTAACCCTAACCCTATCTAACCCTAACCCTAACCCTAACCCAACCCTAACCCTAACCCTAACCCTAACCCTAACCCTAACCCTCTAACCCTCTAACCCTCTAACCCTAACCCTCTAACCCTAACCCTCTAACCCTAACCCTAACCCAACCCTAACCCTAACCCTACCCTAACCCTAACCCTAACCCTAACCCTCTAACCCTAACCCCAACCCCAACCCCAACCCCAACCCCAACCCCCAACCCTAACCCTCTAACCCTAACCCCAACCCCACCCCTAACCCTAACCCCACCCCTAACCCTAACCCTAACCCTCTAACCCTAACCCTAACCCCACCCCTAACCCTAACCCTCTAACCCTAACCCCAACCCCAACCCTAACCCCTAACCCTAACCCTCTAACCCTAACCCCAAACCTAACCCCTAACCCTAACCCACCCTGGACCATCCACGCTGCTGACCAGAGCCCCCGCCCCACTCCCAACATGCTTGGTTTTTATTTCCCCCCCCCTTTTTTTGGGACATTTTTATTTTTTATTTTTCTAATTTTATTATTCTAATTATTTAATTATTTGAATTTTTCTAATTATTTTAATTGTTTTAATTCTCACTATTCTAGCTGTTCTGATTTTTTTATACCATTTCCAAATCTTTATTCAAGTTGTTTAACATTTTATTTGATCCTGGTCAGCAGCACCCTCTTCTTCCCACCCTGGAGCATCCACGCTGCTGACCACAGCCCCCGCCCCGCCCCGCCCCCAACATGCTAAGTTTTTTTTTGCCTTCTTAATGGTTTTCTAATTATTCTAATGCCTTAGAGATTTTCTTAATTATTATTATTTTTTTTTAAGTATTTTAACTTTTTAATAATTTCAATCTTCCAATTATTCTAATTTTCTAATTCTTAATCTTTTAATTATTCTAATTACTCTTAGCATTTCTAAATCACTACTCAAGTTGTTTTAACTTTTTATTTAACCCTGGTCAGCAGCACCCTCTTCTTCTGTCCACTGCAGACACACCCTGCCTGGGAATCGAACCCTGGTCTCCCGGGTGAAGGGGCAGAGCTCTTCAACCGCACCACCAACACCACTCCAGTTTTTAGATCAATAGGCCTGTGCAACAACATTCCAACAAAGGAATCTTTTAACCCAAACCCTAACCCCACCCTAACCCTACCCCTCTAACCCTAACCCTAACCCTAACCCTCTAACCCTCAGGGCCTTTTAATGCTCAGATTTTAATGTTGAACTGTTCCTCAAATGTTATTGAAATATCTTAAAAGCTGTCCACCCATTTTATTTTAACTACGCAAAGTGGGTTGGTGGTACTGAATCAGTCATGAAGCTATATAAGCTAATTATATTATTTTGTCCCAACCATAAGTTATTTCTATGTTACAAGACTTGCAATAATCTTGTATTTACCTTAATAGGATATTATTAGTACGGCGATCAGGGGCCTAACAAAGACTTCAAAGAGAGAATTCGGGATAAGGGATTATTTACAAAAATCCGAAGATGACTATTTTTTTTTCATATATGTCAATTTTTTCTTCTTGCTTTTTGGTAATTCTGTGTCTCCAAATTATTCCAGAAAATAGTACTAAATAGCCCACATTGACACAGGTGATTTAGCCTTAGCTCTCTTCTCAAAGTGCACCAGATTGATGAATTTTACTTTAAAAGGTTCAAATTTTTCTTAAGTCTCCCAAATTCCTTTGAGAAACACTCCATGTGTGGCCGGGTATTAAAAGTCATTAGGCCAGGGGGGGATTTTGTACAAGTAACCTTAAAATGATTTGGTCATTCATCGATAGAATATATTGTGCCCTTTTTTTTTGCACTGAGCACCTGCCCCCGAAAATGTCTGTGCACGCCACTGCACGTATTTCTATAAAAAGGTTTTTTTCCGCCACACTTGACATACTGTAGCTTCCTGTCACCCTTTAATGTTAAAGGTACAGTCTGAGCACGTAGCAAATGTGCTTTTTTATTCTATCATGAATATAGAGCACTAAGCTGATGTTAATTCTCAAACGGTAGTTGGGAGTTGGCCGGGAAAGATGTGCACTTTTGTTTTAATTGATTTTATCTTTAGTCTCCTCTGCTTCTGTGGGCGACAAAGGCTTAATACCAGGGGCAGGATAAAAGCTGGTGTGTCTTACTGTGATTTTAGTCTTTGTGTGTGTGTGTGTGTGTGTGTGTGTGTGTGTGTGTGTGTGTGTGTGTGTGTGTGTGTGTGTGTGTGTGTGTGTGTGTCTGCGGAAAAATAATGGCTTGTCATTGCACCATGTTTAAAATTAAGAATCCCTGTTTTTTTGTCTTCCGAACAGCTGTGCTTATTGAGAGAACAGAAAGCATTGTTTGAATCACAGTTACACCTGTGTAGTGGGCGCCCGTCTCGCCATTGAAATGATTTTAATTTCTCCAGAATGAATATCACAAACACTGTATTCAGTATTTAGGATTGGTGTGCCGGCAACAGCTGCTAGACCGTGGGCCACAGCTGATTGTGTCTGGATTCCCACGCTCATTGTTATTTTTGTTTTTTTCTCTTTATATTCGAGGAAAATGGTTTGTACATCACACCTCATCACCTCCACGTTCCCTTTCATTACAGCCTCTGGAAACCTGGACTAAAACAACTCAAAAATCAAGGTAAGATATCAACTATGGGAGTTTTAATTAGCTTTTAAAATCCATTTGAAAATAAATGTTAATAGATATTATACAGCTGTGTTTACTGTCTAGAGAGCATTAGACAGTACTGTGTGGGTGTTTCCGTATCAAAATGTTTCCATTACAACAGTCATTGATTTTATAGAGAACTGCCGTGATTGGTTCAAAATATTTATTCTCTAATAAGAACCAGAGCATAGCCCCGCCTTATCTAAACAGAATTTCTATGAGGTTCATCAAACTTAAATGACAAAATATTTCATTTGGATTGACAAATATGCCCAAATCTTTTCAAATGCAAATTATCATGCAACTACCTCCCCAAATTACACAATTTAAATTATTTTTTGGATATGGGTTTACAAGGGCTTTAAGAAAATCCACGTTTTTCCCCAATGCTATCCTAAGCAGCTGGTTGGATCTGGAGGTATAGGGCCGACTACTCAAGTGTCTCTATCTGATCATAGGGGGTGGGGAGCTGGGAAGAAAGGCGTGACATAAGTAGGGGGTGGCTAGTGGGGATGACCCTCCTGGGATCACACGCCCTGGCCCTTGGAAAGACCCATAAAATGTATGAAAAATGATTAGCCTGTGACTAATTGCCCGTTTAGTGTCGCCCAAAGTTGTTAAACAGACCATTGCCTTTTAATACCTAAAGTAAGGAATGGGATTAATTAAGCATAAATGTATTCTTCTACTCGGCCAACTCTCTTTCGCACTAGTCTCTAAAAAACACCGTGTGATGGGGTTTGCACCTCAGGGAAATGGGTCGGTAATGGCCTGAGAAAAGGGATCTAAAGAAAAGTGTGTGTGTGTGTGTGTGTGTGTGTGTGTGTGTGTGTGTGTGTGTGTGTGTGTGTGTGTGTGTGTGTGTGTGTGTGTGTGTGTGTGTGTGTGTGAGAACAACACCTATGTTTGGGTTGGATGAGTGAATGACTAAGTATGTGAGCAGCTGCCTCTATGAAAATGGAAAGTTTAGAAGAGAAAAGGATTCATGACTGTGCGACTGTTCCTCGGCATGACCTTTACAGGTGGAATCCACACAATGCTTTTGATGAATGTAGAATTATTTATATCCATTCGTGCAATACAAATATTGATTCTGTTTGTCGGGTTTAAACCCATCTGTCAATGACACTTAGGCTGTTTGAAAAGCCATACTAACGTCCTCCCTCCTACATACTCAACATGTATATTAGGGGTGGGAATCTCTTGGCACCTCACAATTCGATTCCGATTCAGAGGTCAACGCTTCGATTCAAAATCGATTTTCAATGCATCTCAATGCAAAACATTTTTTATGTACATACCCATGTGTGAATTTCAAAAATATATTTATATGCACATCCGAGTTTGCTAATCACTTCCTACTTTTGTGATGATCATTAAAGACAATCAACAGATGAATTGCCTTCTCTAATATTGTATTAAGAGAAAAGCTTTTCTTGTCACAAATATGACTTTCTATGAACAGTGCAATAATCAATGCAGCTTGCATTTCAACACAATATGGAAGTATGTAAAAACTAAACCCATTCAGTTTTATTTTATTTCTAATCTCGTAAATCATGTTTCTATAGGATTTCTATTCTATTATCTATTATTTTCTATGTCATTTCAACACATTGTACAAAAAGTATGGCTTGGAATTCAGCTCTCATACAAAAACGTTAACAGAGATAAAGCCGGTGCAGGTCATGGGTTTGCTGCTCTCAGCCCTTTTGAAGCCACTTTGGAAACAACTCGCACATGTGTGGTGTGCATGTGCAATGGCGCAGGAAGTTTTAGTATTTAAAAAAAAAAAAAAAAAAAATAAAATTTGATTATTAACTTTTCTGAATCGATTCAGAATCGTCCGAGAGAGAATCGATATTAATCGGAAAATCGATTTTTTTTCCCACCCCTAATGTATATACTACATGCTGTCTACTTAACGATCAATTGTGTATGCGATGTTCGTCGGACTGTTTACACTGAAGTATACATAAGCAATGAAAAATAAAAATAAATTCCATTTTTCATTATGTCGAGAAATGTCAAGAATAAAGACGAATACTCCAAAATGCTAATGGGGTTAGTGGGGCATTTATGTATTTTCAGCATACTAAAATTGACCTGCATGTATTTTATTGGGACATTATACATCTTTTTTTTTTTTCTGGCATACTAAACAGTAGGGAAGTATGGGGATTGGAACGCAGGGTTTATTTCAGTCTCATATCTTCAGAACCATATTACCCACAAGCCCTTGCTTTTCTATCCTCATCCCCACATCACCAAAGGATACTCTGACCATCAGTCAAGCTTGATAACATGCTAGTTTGACAGCCTACTTTTTACAGTTGCCTTTAATTCAAACTTACATTATGCATGTGCTGCACTTTTTGTTGGCCCCAAAAGATTTCTGTCAAATTCACTTGACTGTAGGGATGTCTTATCTAGTTATCTGAGTTGTGCTTGAGGCAACCATGGTAACAACACTGTGGCATGTCAGTATGCGTGAAAGGAAGATCCAAATTTGAAGGCTGTTGTGCATGTATCATACTGTGAGTAATGTGTCTATAGCCCCTCATTAAAACTGACTAAAAGCTAAGCAGCGACCACACTTTATTATTTGACAGTGTTTCTTCAGCGGTGCCTGGAGCAGCGTGCTTTTAATTGCGATACAACAGTGGCAAACGTGTGGTGCAGCAATACATCACTTGTCATGTAACATTTTTTTTGTTGTTGTAATGTCATGTTATATCACAGAGTAATGTTGCAAAGACTATTTTTAACAAGGTAAGGTGACGCTTTATAAAAAACTATCCACACGGTGTGAATTCTAATAGAGTACAAGAAGTAAAGTGTGTGGGGTCTAGTTTGTTTGAAGGTGCAGTCAGTAATTCTAGAGAACACTTGTTGTCAAAATCACCTTTTGTCAAAACCAGTGAATATCTCCTCATAATCTGCTACCTGGCCGTCCTGTGTGCGCGCTGAAAAACAAGAGGTAATCTGACATGTACACAAAGGGTATGCAAACAAAAGGGAGCCCACTGTAGCTAGCAATATACTGGTTTACAGAGCCTAGGCTGTGTATTAACTCTAGATTATTTTTTTCAATGCACATACAGTGTTGTGGTCACAGCAGCCCGCTGTGTTTTCCTCTTTCTGTGTCTGCCACCCCCCCCTGTCTGTCTCACTTCGCACCTGGTCCTCATCTGCAATCACGCTCACCTGGTCTTCACCTCCAATCAACTCCCCTTCATAACCCGTGGATCCCTTGCTGTCGGCGCCAGATCGTCCCATGCGCTACTGTGGTAATTAATACGTACCTGGCTCCAGTTTATTGTTCCCTCGCTCTCGCTCTCTCGTCTCTTGCTTCTTGTTGCCTGTAGCTGTTGACCACAAATTTTGTTTTTCCTCTGCTTGCAGTATCCGGATCACTCTCTCCAGCTTCCCGGCTTTGGTCTCCCCCTGGATCCCTCATCCACTACCTGCTTCCCCACACAATATATAAATAAACCTTGTTTTATATTTATCCTACTTTGTCTCTGTCTGCTCTTGGGTCCAGCATCATAACCGTAACATACAGTGCAAGTAGTGGATCATTAAGAGATACTCACTGATTATGGTTGACATTTTAATTCAACCATGATAGCACTGTTGGGGGATTGGCATTGCTGTATTTCGGTTAGGATTTTACACCAATAGTCTCCTTTCTCTATTGTCTTTTGTGACATGTGTGTGCATTGGAAATTTAGTCAAATTTGACTTATTGACATTTTTGCACGGCAGACATTTTGACAGGAAAAGCATAGATGCTAATAACATGAATAATGGCTCCACTCTATTTAACTAAGTCATGGCCAGTAACGCCTATATGCACAATACAGCTGGCAGATAGTATTGATGTCATGAGTTAAACATGTGCTGTCCCTCATTCACCTTCAAGAGCTAGACATATCGGACATATATTGGTATTGGACTTTGGAAATAAAGTCCTCATTGATCCGTACACTTTACAATTCCAGGCTTTTATTATGGACAGAAGGAACATAAAGTGCGGTCACAGACACCATTTGCAATGCTCAGAGGTCATGGTAATTATGGTTGTGCACTTGTGGTGTTGTATGGCCAGTGGTGTGCAATGTTACTGGGTAATGCTATTCATTTACCATAGTAGTTTGTGTGTTATAGCCTGGTAGATTTTTTGACCAATCACATCAACTTATTTTACTCCTTTAAAAGCAAGCCCCTCCTCTATGTGACCTATTGACAGTTAGATAAGGACGTAGACATATATAGTACAGAATGGCTTTTCTTCAAGATGAAAATACAATTTGTATTCAGACTTAAACATCAATATTGAATGATCGCACAGACATTCAGTTTACTGTGTATCTCCCCATTTCAACATTTTAAACAACATCAATGGTAACATAGGTTTGGTTAAAGTCAGTTAAATAATATTTGTTATGGTCTCCTTGATGACAGTCAGACACACCCATCCACCACCCTCGCTTTCTGCTTTGCTTTAAATAGGGCATATTCCCATTGCTGGCACTGTACATTGGCTAGCGTACATACATTGTTGGGGTAAGGATTACTCCAATATGCTCATAATTCCTGCCAGAAAATGGATATATTGTAGCTGAATATTCTGCCAAGAACCGGTAATTTGTCTTTTTTTTAGAGGCATTTCACAAGAGCACGAAAAGTTGGCTTGTTATTTAACAACAGCTAAATGATAGTTACGCATGATTTAATTGAGAATTTGACCTTGTGTGGGTT
>CM049395.1:38150000-38162500 GCA_026929865.2 Hyperoplus lanceolatus
AAATCAGCATGCTTTTTTGGCCGATTCTGACCCACAATCCACTGCACATCGGAAGAAAAGTGACATCGACTGAGCCTCCGAGTGAAAACAACCAGCGATGCAACAGCTATATTATCAAGCGGCAAGTTCAAGGCGCAATGTCATGATGAAATAAATAATGAAAAGTATATCCAAATTGTTTACCTATACTGCATTCTAACTGCATACTATTTTATGATCAGCTGTAGTATGTAGAATAGTAACAACAAATAATATGCGATTTGGAACGCAGGGTAGGGTTGGGGTGCAGACTATGTAGAAAATAGTATATACTGTATGAGCAAAGGGGAAAAGCCCTTTCCTTGTAAGGTGAACTAAGGGGCACTCGGGGACTCGCCTTGTACATTGCACCTGTCTTATCATCATTTGACTGTTATTTGTTGGTCTCACTAAACTGTCAGCAATTCCCCCTACCTTTTGTGGCCTTTACCTGCAGAAATGCCATGGAAATGCTGACAGGCTGCCAAAGCCCCCTCAGCTGTTTTGAAAAATAGACCTGGCAGCTGGCATTTTTTTTTGCCTTTCTGACTTCCACAGTGTATTGTTGGAGAATTTGGATTGCACATGCACGTAGCTGCACTTAGCCTTAGCACATTCACATTCTGCAGTTCACCTTTTTCAAACACAAATGCTATCTTACCGTGGCCTTACCTTTTTTTTCCAATTGACTCTCTCCTTTTCCCAAGCCACCACCACCACCGGTAACTGAATAATATACAATTTATTTCTGATCATAGTGAAACACCTATCGACCATCCCTCCAGTCTTTTCAGCAATGATGTTTTTGTGTGAGTGTGTATTTTTTTTCCGGACAGATTCAATTGTCTCCCCCCTTGATGTATTCCTTGCTCAGTCGAGCGTGTCATTACACACATCGTTTGTGTGCAATTTATTGTGGTATGCAACCAGGTTACATTTCTGCGCTCTCGGTTCAATTTGGAAGGGACTCAGTTTGCAATCATTTTCGTTTCTCTCTTGTCTCTCCCTCGTTTTTTCACTCACTCTCGCTAGAAATTGCTTGGCCGGTGATTACGCACTAGCTCTGGCTCGCTCGGTCATGCCACATTTTTAAGTTGACATTAGGAGGTATTCCAATTATCACTCGGGTAATGTGATGGCAAATGGTTACCTTCTCCCTTTAGCCTGGGTGTGCTGATCAATTTTCTTTTTTCTCTCAAGTAGCCTACATCAAGAAATTTAATTTATCTGTTTCTTTATTTCATTTTCACTGGAGTTGTAGGAATTATAACCTTCTAGTTGTTGACTCTTGAAGTGCGATTGCACTGAAGTGTGTGTTTGGTTTCTGGTAAGATTAAATGCTACTAAGCAGTGGTCCCTGGGTCATTTAAAATTGTCCCTTTCATTTTTTTTTTATAATTAGTTTTAACTGTCACCAATGGAAAACAGGACATTTTGCACCATTAAAGTGGGTCCAACACAATTTAAGACAGTCACGGGAAAGTAGTTAGATCTCAAGATTGTCTAATTTTTTTTTGGGCAATTATCTGAACTACACTAATACAGGTTTCCCCAGTTCAAACACTAAACAAATATATGTTCTAGCTTTATTGGATTAAAGGCCGACTGGTGGCATTCTCTTCGACATATCATGGAATAATTATCACCTCCTATTTCCGTTTCTTTGTTTTGCTTGACACACTGTTCCAGGCTGCATGGGGAAAGTGACAGAGCTTCTCATTAACTTTAATTACTGTGTGCCAAGTCATCTGAAGGCAATGTTTTGTCCCAGGAACCGCCAAACACCCACAGACGTACAGACAGACAGCCCCACACACAGCCCCCCCCCACACACACACACACACACACTCACTCACTCACTCACTCACTCACTCACTCACTCACACACACACACACACACACACACACACACACACACACACACACACACACACACACACACACACACACACACACACACACACAGACCCCTGTCCTTCATCACCTGTGAAGGTCTAATCTTATCTGTGGCTGTTGCATGGCTCTTCATTAATCACTCCCCTGGACCAATCAAATGGTGACGGGTGGTTGATGTGGCCTTGTCCGGCCATCCCTCAAGTGCTGGGAGGTGGGGTGGGATTGGCCCGGGGCACAGTTCGGTCTCCTGGATGAGTGTGTGTGTGTGTGTGTGTGTGTGTGTGTGTGTGTGTGTGTGTGTGCGTGTGTGTGTGCTTGTCCATATGCAAAGGGCCATGTTATCGTACCGGTGCAGCGACGGTTTAACAAATTTGTTCCACTGCAGTTGTTGACCGTTTCCCATTAGGAACAGTGAACTCTTTTAGCCTGACTTTAATTTGACATAGTTCAAGCTGTGATCTGGGTACCATACTTTTTTTCTTTTCTTGTTCAATGACACAAAACTTTCCACTAGTTTGACCCAAAAATTTGATTGCAAAATTACCGTCCCGTATCTGGGTTAGCTCAGTAGAAGATGTGTAGTGAAGCGTGTAGGGCATAGATCCCGGGGTGATGCTGGATATATCCTGCTCAATATTTTAAAAAAAAAAGTCAATTATGTCCCCCTCAAAAAATAGGAAAGACAACCCCCTTCTCCCCAAAACATGTAATAACAGATGAGAGGGTTGAAACATGTATATATCCTTATTACCTGTGTATATATTTTTTATTTTCAACCATGTCAGATACCCCAAAAGTGGACCATACAGTAAGTTCCGTTAGCTAGCTGTTAGCACATAATGCCTGAAAGCATCACTGATTTCGATTCCATTATTTTTGCCTCGCCTTGACTGTTGCCTTGTCCTTTTACATAAACCCATTTCCACCATAAATAACGGTAATGTGTCCGCCCTAATTTTGAAACCAAACCTACGCTACGACAAGTAATATCATGAATGGAAAAGGGTGTGTGTGTGTGTGTGTGTGTGTGTGTGTGTGTGTGTGTGTGTGTGTGTGTGTGTGTGTGTGTGTGTGTGTTTGGTGGAAGG
Source organism: Hyperoplus lanceolatus (assembly GCA_026929865.2). NCBI lineage: Eukaryota > Metazoa > Chordata > Actinopteri > Uranoscopiformes > Ammodytidae > Hyperoplus > Hyperoplus lanceolatus. The sequence goes on from CM049395.1 coordinate 38,153,003, forward strand.
ATGGTTGCTTTTATAGGAAGCAGGAGCAGGGAGATGGAATAGACATATACCCTGCGAGTATGCCAGAAAAAAAGTCTTAATGAAAATGTGATTGTACTGTAAACCAGATAACTAAAAGCTCATTTGCAATGCACATAGAAACACATTATTTTCCAATTTTGGCAAATTGACTAAAGCAAAAATTGTTAAAACTCTGAGGTTGGTTACAACTCAGTCAATTCCATATTAATAATGTTGAAAATAACCAAAGTGACATAAGTGATATCTGATGCCAGCACTGAAACCCTCCCTGCGTTCCAATACCCATACTTCCCTACTATTTAGTATGCCAGAACAAGATTTAGGATGTCCCAATGCATGCACGTCAATTGCAGTATGCCAAAATTACCTAGATGCCCCACTAACTCCAATAGCATGGACTATTCGTCCTTATTCTTGACTTTTCTCGACATAATGAAAAAAAAATCTTCCACGTCTGATTTTTTTTTCTCTCTCCTGTCGCCCTAAAACTCTTCTGTACTTTAGTATGTAGTGCAGTAAAAAGAAAAAAAAGTACCTGATTTGGAACGCAGGGATAGTTTGCTCCAGTAGTGGCAGAGGATATAAATGGCAGAAAGATGAAACGCATCAACCTTTGGTAGCCCCGGTCGGCCGTTAGCTAATCCATAGCAATCAGTGAGCGCTGCATTGAGCTCCCCCTGCTTCATGGGCCCTTACCAATCAGCCAGAGAAAACACAGATCCGTCTTATGTTTTCCTCTGTGCGCCAATGGGGGCAAGGGCCAGACCAAGGGAAGAGTGGTAATTATATATACGAAGAAGAGTGAGTATGGATGGGGGTTTTGGGAGGGTTTTTCTCTCTTTTTTTAGTGTCATAATCACCTTGCACTCTTTGCCAATTTGTCACACACACACACACCTACACACACACACACACACGCACGCATGCACGCACGCACGCACGCACGCACGCACGCACGCACACACACACACACACTCAGTGTACGAAGAGTGAGTATGGATAGTGTTTTTTGGGAGGTTTTGAGAAGTATATTTTCTGTGTTTTTAGTGTTATACTAACCTTTTCTTTAACCCTCCTGTTATGTTCATTTGTCAGGAACAGAAATGGTGTTCTGGGTCAATTTGACCCGGGGCATGTTTAAATCTCCAAAAGATGTCCTAAACCAAAAAGAATCCTAACAAGCAGTGTGCACATGTCATTACCAACTCCATTACTAACTATTCTATCAATATTTAGTGCAATGTGGTGTTCCTTACCTCTAACAGGTAATGGTTCAATAAGGATAATCCACTCGTTTTTCAGTTAAAAATACATGTCCACACTTTTTTTTTATGTTCCACCACGAAAAGTCTCCAGAGACATTGTGGCTTGAAATATAGCCCTGCCTGTCTCTGCATCTACAGACTGGCTGTAGATTCATCCTTTGACCCCAGCCAGGATGAGGAGCCCCAAATGCGCATCTAAATGTGTTTTGTCCAGCACTCCTTCCACTTCTCCCCAAAAACACACCTCCTTTCTAGATGAGTCATTTCCAGAATGATGCATATTTGGGGATGAAGACCACTGTATTTCACCATTGTTTGACATGAATATCTTGCTTAATTATATGAGTTTCACCTGTATGTTTTCTGCAGACGCATATTTGGGGATGAATTTCACCATTTGTTGACATGAATGTCTTGCTTGGAGGAATAGGAATAGCAATTCCCTCATCTGGTTTAAAATCAGAATCATTAGAATCAGAATTTAGCTCAAGATACATCCTCCTCTATTTCACTGTCATGATCAATGATGACTTCCAGAGCCTCCTGGACTGTCATCCTTTTGCTTCTGCTGCTCATTTTGTAAAGGTCTGCCTGACAGAGTGGAATGTTGGTAGGACTCCCATGCAGAGAATAATGTATGTTTTGCCCCTCCCCTGTTGAGTGTCCACTGAATGTGGGTGGAGTTTTCCCGCGGGAACATAAATGGTTCCCGTCAAAAGTCATAACACTTGCAACTGAGTGTCTGTGTGTGTGTGTGTGTGTGTGTGTGTGTGTGTGTGTGTGTGTGTGTGTGTGTGTGTGTGTGTGTGTGTGTGTGTGTGTGTGTGTGTGTGATTTGGGTGAAATATGTCTCACAGTTGTAAAGAAATAAATAGTCTGACATTTCTGACACCTCATTACCTTCGGTTTTACTGCCGGGTCAAATTGACCCGAACAGTATCTATGTGATATAAACATGCAGGGGGTGGTCACAAATATGTGAGATGAATTGTTTTCATATTATATGTTGATTACCCTAATTAAGGCAAGCAGAAAACGAACTGAAAAAATACTTTTAACAATTTTTCCTAGATCTTCAAACTTTGAAATGGGTCAATTTGACCTGTAACATAACAGGAGGGTTAAAGTGCTTTTTGCTCTCTTCGCCAATTTGGCAGTTACTTGGTTTAGTCTGTCCCACTGGCAGTGATTATTATAGGCATTCCCTGTGTTCCAAATCACATACTCTTTCTTTTTACTACACTACATACTAAAGTACAGAAGAGTTTTAGGTCCACAGGAGAGAGAAAAAAAATCAGATAATTAAGTTTTTTTTTTTTTCATTATGTCGAGAAATGTCAAGAATAAAGACCAATACTCCAAAATGCTATTGAAGTTAGGGGGGGCATTTATGTATTTTCAGCGTTCTACAATTGACATGTGCATGTATTGGGACATCCTAAATCTTTTTCTGGCGTACTAAATAGTAAGGAAGTATGGGTATTGGAATGCAGGGATTGATTAGGGGGGGATGTAAACTTAAACACCACCATTGCTGATGTCAAAACACAGATGGCATGACTTACTTATGAATGCGGTCCCTTATGGAAGAGATTTTAGTTTAATCTTGTTTTATGGACAAGTTGCCTGGCCCTAATGACTGCCAGAGGGGGATGTGCCTATAGCGTCGGTCTGTATTGATCTCCATTACTTGCCTTGACAGTGAAATGTGAAATTAAAACACACAGGCCATTGTATAATAGTTCAAAATAAAGAGCACTTATCTCCTCTCGCGATGTGCCGGCACGAAAAAGCAGTGAAGATAATACAGAGAAGGGTACACACACGCATAACTGAATGCACACCAAACACACAACATGGGTTTTTGTATGCAGTGGCATCACAGTATTATCTCCCTGGTATAAGGCAGTTGATTTGGCATGGCTGTGTTCAGGTTTTTTTTCCATAACCTTTGGATGCTACCCCATGCTTGTCCCACAGAGAGCAGAGGACAAAGCTCTGCCCTATTACAGATGAATAATGAGCCTGTTGGCAAAATGGAAGTCGCTAATGTTTTGTCCAAATATCTCAAATCTGTCCCCAATGATAATGTATTCGGCGCCGGTGCCAGTTCCAAACAGCTCTCTCTATATATTTGTATACGCCTTAAATGTATTCCTTATGCCAAAAGGCCTTTAAGTGTTCATCCAGTTGATTGCATACTGCACACTGTAAATATTTTTCATCACATTGCACATTTCTTTTGAACTTATCTATTGTTTTACTCTCTATTCTATTTTATATATATACTTTTATATTGCACAGAAAATTCCTTTGCACTACTTTGTATCTTATTTAGATTTTGTTTATGTTTATCTTATTTAACTCTATAAGTTTTATTTTATCATTCTAACTGCGCTGTGGGCCAGAGCTGAACACCATTTCGATGCTGATGTATGATGCTTTGACTTGAGGAGGTGATTTCAATGCAGATCTGCTACGAAATATACAATCTTCAGCCTGGTAAAGGAAGGAAAAATAAGACCCCTCCCCCCCCACCCTTAGTATTGTAATACCTGCCTGGCGGGTGTATAGGCATCACAATAAGGGGCTTAAGTTTGTTTTCATGTAATTGATGCTTTGTCTGTGTGGCGGCGTAGCATTGTTTGTTTATGCTAATACCCGCGATGACCCTTCGGTCCTAGCAATGGAAATGGCAGCCAACGCTTTGGGGAGGAAGACATTGATCTCTCTCAGGGCTTCATTCTTCACAGGTACCTGGGATTAAGCTCAGGCAAAAGCTAGAAGGACAAACATAATATGACAGAAATACATGAAAAAAAATACTGAATTACTTTTTTTTTATACGCATGTATAATAACACTACTAGCTTCAGGCTAATTTAGGATTGTGTGTGTGTGTGTGGATCTACCAAGCTGCCCGGTGTGAAAGTGCTCACTTTGCTGCCCGCATATATGGGGCTCTTGAGGCTTGATGCTGCCCAAAAAACGCTGCTAGGTAATTCTCCTAAGCAGTGCACTCTGCAATAACTGTTATACATGAACACGCAAACAAAAACAAAAGAGGTGCATGGGCTATTATGGATGTGATGTGCAAGTTGTAGAAGACCTGGCACAAACCAAGCCGTCATAAAGCAGAACATTGCAGAAATACAGGGGCTGCATTCCAATTCCCATACTATATACTATTTAGTATGCCAGACAAAGATTTAGTATGTCCCAATGAATGCATGTCAATTGTAGTATGCTGAAAATACACAATTGCCCCACTAACTCCAATAACATGTTGCAGTATTTATCTTTATTCTTGACAATTCTCGACATAGTGAAAATAAATCTTCCTTATCTGATTGTACTGTACTTTAGTATGTAGTGTAGTAAAAATAAAAAAGTATGTGATTTGGAACGCAGGGTTGGTTTCAGTGCTGGCATCGGATATCACTTATGACGCTTTGGTAATTTTCAACATAATTAATATGGAATTCACTGAGTTGTAACCAACCTCACATTTTTTTGACAATCATTGCTTTAGTCAATTTGCCAAAATTGGAAAAATAATGTGCTTTTATGTGCATTGAAAGGAGCTATTAGTTTTCAGTACAATTACATTTTCTTTTTCACTTTACTAGGCTAAAGTTATGGTTGATGATTCCACTATTGATCAGTTGAAAATCATTGGAAAACATTTCTGCAGACTTAAATTGGGTGAATTAAGGTGCAATAAAATACAATCTATAAAACAATTTGCCTGGTTGGTTCCACTAATAAGAATACAATAACCTCAAAACAAGAAAATAAACCAAATGTAATGTAATTTGGGGTGTAAATGAAGAGAAATAGGGCCTGCAGGAAGAATTCAAGTATTTTCCCGGTGTGTATGGATCTTACATTTGTCGATCAGGGACACAAAAGGTCAGCCTTCAAAAGAAGTCTATTTAAGACTATGACATTTCACTTTACTTTCTTTTCAAAAGCGGAAAACACAACTTTAGGAAAAGCAAAGGACTGACAGTTGGGGGTTGTTCGGAGGGAAGCAGTTTCACAAAGCCGTGCCACAGGGAAGATTATTGCTCTTGAACAAAAAATAAAGTAAAATCTTTTGAACAAAAACACTCTCTTTCTCCCCCACCTTCAGCTCTCACTCCTGGACGCACCGTTTTGTTGAAATGTCAGTTCTTTAAGGCCCACTGTTCTAATTTTTTTGTGCCACTCAGTGTAAGTAAATGGGTCCGACTGTGAGTTTTTTTGTTCATAAGATCCCTGGGGAGTGGCTTGCAGGCTCAAGCACAGAGACCTCTCAATGCAAACCTCCCCCTGACATATCGATCAGGAATGGGCTATTGGCGTTCCAAGCCTGTGAATAAAAACGCTGCTCGGCTGAGTTCTATTCCCCACTGGGAGGCTGAATGGAGACACAAAAACCTTTAGCACTTTCTTTTGCACTTGCTCTTTACCTTGAAACACTGGGGCCAATGACGTTCTAGCCATGCAGGCACCGACAAAGAAAATTTACTTTAATTTTATGCACGACCCATTCTCATATGACTATTTTTTTTAATTATAAAATGCCTCTTTCTCATATAACTTCATGTATGTATCTTTTTTTTTCTTATATTCACTTTATCTTTACACCTTTAGCAAATTCTTGGGCACTTACTCTTTACCTCAGACACTAGGTCTGATTACGTTATAGCCATGTAGGCACCGACAAAGAAAAAGTACTTACATTTTTTGGGGAAAATGTTTTTCTTCCTTATATTTATTTTATCTCTCAACATTTAGCAATTTCTTGAGCACTTGCATTGTACCCCGAACACTAAAGGTCTAATGACGTTATAGCCATCACCAATGAAGAACAATCTAAATGCCATTTTTTTTGCATGCTACCTTTTCATATAACGTTATCCTTGTGTTCCAATAACTCATTATTCCCTGCTATTTAGTATGGTAGAAACATATTAAGGATATCCCAACTCTCGTTGTCAGATGCAGCCTGCTTAAAAATACCCATATGCCCTACTACATCCAGTCGAGTGATGTCACATCGACAGAGGCTCTGTGTAAAAACAACCAGCAATGCTACGGATATACTGTAAAAGCAAGAGGCAAGTTCAAGGCGCGATGTTATGATGCTATTAAAGGTTCTCAGAGGAACTTTCCGTTTTCGTTAATTCTTGCGCCCCCTTTGGAAAAAAGTGGTAGTGTGTTTACTACGCCATCTGTAGTTCATGGGTGAGCGTACCCTTGACAAAGGCATTAAGAGAATCTATACACAATTAGCATTCTCTTTGCACTGATGGTCTTGTTTGCTGTTACATGTCATTTATGATCATCAGAGGAAAAATCAGACTGTTTCGGACATATTTTAGAGTTCCTCGTAGCACCTTTAAGTAAGTGCATGTCCCAATTGTGTCCCTACCTACTGCAAGCTAACTAAATACTTGTTATGATCCGCTGTGGTATGTAAAATAGAAAACACAAAATCAAGAGTATGCGATTTGGAATGCAGCCTAGGATGCATCTGTTTTTCTACCTTAGGCTTCAGATCACAAGATTGAGATGAATTTCTGAAAAATCAATGGCAGCTAAATTGTGTTGTTTGTGTGTTTTTTTTTTTTGGCTCTTTGCTCAAAGTTGTTTTCGTTTCGACTTCAAAGAGAGGAACAGGCTTGACATGTGCAATCTAGATACATTACCTCCGCCGAAAGCAACAGTCCCCCTTGACATTTGAAATAACTGGGAACATGAAGAAAGACAATATTTATACAGATTCAGATTACAGCATGTGCAGCGTTTTGTATCCACATTATAGGAACAAGCATTTTTTTTTGTTAGCTTTTTTTTCTTTTTCTTTTTTTCTCTCCCTGTGACTTGTACCACTGTATGAGGATTGGATAAGGACTGGGGCTGTAACAGTATGTGTATCGAACCAAGACAATGTACTACATATTTTTTGGAAAATGCTTATTTTATGCACAACCCATTCTCATATGACTATTTTTTTAATTATAAAATGCCACTTTCTCATATTACATTATGCAGGTATCTGTTATAAAAAAACTTTATCTTTGCACCTTTAGCAATTTCTTTAAAACAGTTTTTCTATTATTATTATAATTCGAGCAATCAGAAATCCAATACCCCAGCTTTAAGTTTTGGATAAAACGTTTGGTGAAGGAAGAGTTTTTGTATCGTTACAGCCCTAGAAAGGATCTCTCCATACTTCTTCACTCTCTGCAATTTTGAACACTTAAACCTGCAGTGTGTAGAATTGTGGGTTTTATTTCCAAGCAGATTTTGTAGAAAGTAATTATAATATCCACAAGTATATTTAATTTAGTGCATAATAAAAAATAAGTTTTTATTATTATTTTTTCCCTTAGAAAGGGTCTCATATATGTCCATATTTCTGCATATTTTGGACCAAGGCCTAGTGCCGCCATCTTGAAAGTGTCATAGTTGGAATGTCATCAGGTGCATTGTTTAAAATGTAGAATTGTTCTCGTCCTTGAAGGCCACTGTAGCTTCTGTTATTATTCTAAAGGGTTGGGGTTACCCAGGGAGTGTTGCATTCTAGAACTTTGTAGAACTTTCTTGATGATGTCATATTACACACTGCACCTTTAAAATTCTTTAGTAAAAATGATTGCTTTTTTGTCACCGCTGTCATCGTTTTAAAATGATCACACACACACACACATATAGGGAATCCATTCGGAGTATCTTTTCAACATTTAGAACAGGCACTACCAACCTTTTGGTCCACCAGTATCTTTTTCCAACTCAATAATGTACACTGTTTCAAACTTTCATTTCATCACCATCATGTTTTCCCTGAGCCTCAAGAAGAACTTTAGGTAGTCGAGTGATTTTTTTTTCCCATATATCATTTTATTTATTTTAGTAATTAATTTATTTGTGTATTAATCTATGAGCTATGTATTTAATATTAAATAATGCACAGTAGTCCTTCTTCATGAGAGAATTATGAATGATGATAAACTTATAAGATATTTTCCTCAGTCAGTGGTCCTTTGTTTTCTGTTTGGTTGGAATATAGGGCAGTACAGTTTGGGTGCTCTTGTCCGAGACTGTCTGTGTGCTGCTGTTTCGTAACAGTTTTTTGCGGCAGGAGGCCGGGTTCAAGAGACCTTTCCTGGGTAGTGTGTGAGCGCCCGACAGCCCCTTAGAACCATAGCAAGGGTCCAGACAGTTGTGGACAGTCAGGAGTGAGTGCTCAGAGGAAGAACGTTTTGGGGTACTTTGCACCGAGCTGGACAGCCCATCCACTGGATCACCCGGGTCGCTGTCGGGGGTCCCGCAGCCACTCTTGTCCTCCGCTAAGTCCTCCGGGTCCTCCTCTTCTTCGTCATCGTCGCAACACAACGCGTGGTACAGAATCTTATCACTGAATCGAACCCTCTCTCTGGTGCCAGAGTTTCGGGAAGTCTTGTGGCTGTACGTGGTGGAGCTGCTAGCCTCCTCGCTGGATGAATCCGGAGTGATAATTCGGGGTCCGTTGGGTATCGGCAGCCCCCGTTCATCTGGGAGTAGACCGAGGCAGTGGAAGGGGGCGGGGTGGGGGTCTGCGTCTGCGTTGGGATGGTCCCGCGGTTCCCCAACGTGTCCGATCGCGCGAAAGGTTCAGCGAGTCGTCGGGCGGTGGCGCAGGCGGACGCCCCGGCGGTGGCCTCCAGGTAGCTGCAGAACTCCCAGCTGTCGGAGAGGACGTCCGCGTTGAGGAAGTCCAATCGGAAGGCCTCGCCCAGACCACGCTCGCTGCTGGAGGTGCTGCTCGCTGTGGCAACCGTCCAGTCATCGGGGTCCAGGTCAAAGTCAATGTCGGACGTGAGTTTATCGATCTGGCCCACCACCTGGGAGAGAGAGGGAGAGAGGGAAATGATGAGTTGAGGTGCACAAGCAAATGTTAGGCCAAAAGTACACTTTCACAGCCAGACAACACTACTGTTGGGTTGGTAGCATCCACAACATTTCTGCTATAGAGGGATACATACAGCCCCGGAAAAAATTAAGAGACCAGTCTTATTTTTTTTTCTTAAATCTTTATCTCTACATTACTTAATGAAAATGCTCTAAATGACAATATTTTTATTGTGAATTTGGTAAAAATGTTGTTAGTAAGTTTATTTAATAAAATCTAAATGTTCAATTTAATCAAACATATGCCTATAAGCAGTTAAACAAGAGCCACT
>CM049395.1:38167500-38185000 GCA_026929865.2 Hyperoplus lanceolatus
TGTAGAGATGAAGATCCAAGAAAAATCCAGACTGGTCTCTTAGCTGTATACATTTATAACTAAGCCTTTATTACTTTTTCTAACTTTGTTTCCCTAAAATACTGCTTAAATCTGTGCTAGACCCTTTTGTAGTTAGGGCTGTGTATCCCCCATGGGCTTTATGGCAAAGTTTATGATGCGGTGATGCTGTTTCCTTGTGACTGGAAAACGCTCCCTTTGCAGCACAATTAAGCAGTAATGTATAGAGGTGTGGGTTTAAGTGCTGAGGGTTTGAGATTGTCTTTAGTCTTTAATTTTCTCTTTAAGCTTACGCTGACAACTTACTTTTTCTTCACTGTTAGCGGTGTCTAGTGGAAAGCTACTTAAATAAACACCATGATCAATGTTACGATCTAAAAATCCACACGTGACTGATTAGCAATCGCAATTACAGCAATGAAACACATAGGCCAACGCTAAACGGTGCAGTCAGTGATTCTGGAGAACGCTTGTTGTCAAAATCACTTTTTGTCAAAATCAGTGAATGTCCCCTCACAATCCGCTACCTGTCCATGTAATGTGTGCACTGAAGAGACAAAGTCCAGTGTCGGGGCGACTGTGGCTCAGTTGGCAGAGCGGGTCGGCTGATGATCAAAGGGTTGGAGGTTCGATCCCCGCCCTGCCACCTGTGTCACAGTTGTTGTGTCCTTGGGCAAGACACTTCACCCACCTTGCCTCGTGTGAATGTCGATAGTTAGTCTGCTATCGGTGTGTGAATGTGTGTGTGAATGTGTGGTAACGTGGGAATGGGAACAGGTCTCCCTTGCAAAAGAGTCTTCGGTCTCAATGGGATATACCTGTATAAATAAAGGTTAAAAAAAAAAAAAAAAGTGTTACAGGCTACATACAATGCAATCATATTGTTGATATACACGACACAGCCCAGGCTCAGTAAACAGGTATGTTGCTAGATATGGTAGCACCTCAATGATTGAAAAAGCACGCTAAGGTGCCCTCAACAGTGGTGAAAACGAGAGGAAATGCCTTATTGACTGCCCTTTTCGCGTGTAAAACATGATTGGGTGCCCTCCAGGGTGCCCCTTCATACAATAAATGATGATGATGTGCCATCTAAAACAAGAACATTCAATGATGTGCCTTAATGAGTTCCCTTATAGTGCCCTTCTGTCCATCTGGTGCCCTGCTAGTGCCCTTCTAGTGCCCTTCTTGTGCCCTTCTAGTGCCCTTCTAACCGTCTGGTGTCTCCATGGTTGAAAAAGTGTTGCTTAAGTGCCCTCTGTGGTGGTGAAAACGAGAGAGAGAAAGTGCCTTATTGTCTGCCCTTTACACATGAACAACAATGATTGAGGTTGTCCCTCCATACAATAGTCATACATGATGATGTGCCCTCTGGAGCAAGAATATGGCAAACTGATTAAAACATGTTGTGGTTAGCTAATGAGGTGCAGACGTTCCTCTCTTTGACAGCTGACGAACGGGAAATGCGAAAGAGGCGTTGCTTTCATGTGGCGTCGCTATGACAAACAGCTACATAAAAGTGGTACTTAAATCTCCACTGGATAACCAAGCAAAAAGCAGATTAAGAGTATGTCCGTACCCATAGTGGAAAAGCGCAATTAGAGGCAGAGTTATTTTTTGAGCGTTTAAGATCCGGTCCTCATTCAAGTGTAGGTTATGTCATGCAAGAGAGACGATAATAGTCAGCTATCACTTCAACATGAAGGAAAACTTCCTTTAATTGTTCCGTAGCTGGCTGTCAGCGGTCAAAGACTATACGCCAGATTTTTTTTTTCAAGCGCACACCTTTAACACATCTGCTATTGTTTATATACAGTCCGCTCAGAGCAATAAAAACGCTATTGTAAAAAAAAAAATAATAAAAAAAAAATACATCTATTCCACTAAACAATCTTAACCGGCAGCTGTGTGACAACTGTGGTCACCGCACCTGAGTTCATTCCAGTCATTTCAAAGCTCTCTCTAGAGCGAGTGCTTTAAGAGAGAGAGAGAGAGACAGAGACAGAGAGAGAGAGAGAGAGACGGCCTCGGCAGAATCAGCCAAGGGTTTATTACTGTACCTCAACACCTGTCGGAGATGATTGGGCCAGGTAATTGAGGGTCAGAGTGAAAGAGGCCACTCGGAATCATTGTGTGTGTGTGTGCTATTGTGTGTGTGTGTGTGTGTGTGTGTGTGTGACAGCAAGTTATATACAGTGATGAAAAAGACAGGCAAGGATAATATAACATAGAGTGATTGACCAGTAATGTAAAAAGTCTACAGAGAGGCTCTTCTTGTAGCTTGGAGTGGGTGATTTGGGAAATAGACTTCGGACAACTGTCCACTATCATTACAAGAGTCCTTCTCCCTCCGTCCCTACAATATTCTGCTGCTATCATGGTTTATTTATTGTGAGTGGGTGCCTGCCTGCTTCTGCTCCTCCCAAGTGAGTGCACGTCCTCTTGTTAATAGAAAATGTACTGTTATGTTGGTAGAGGAATAATTTATTTGGCTAATTTGTAATGCGTTTAAAAAAAAAACATTATGGCTGTCGAGGTCCAAATCAGTGGATATGTTGGTGCAAAATGTATCAATGTGTTCCAATCACTGTTGTTGATGTTCAAACAGATGTTGGGCTTGTTTTTTGATGAGCGTTGGCGGTTTTTCTGTAATGAAAGATTGTAGTGAACTGGTCTAGTAAATAAATGAAGATTTTCTATTTGTTGCAAGTCTTCTAAACATTAATGATTTAAAAATGCATCTGTAGCGTGTTTGTGATGATCCAAACATCATCTGTTCCAAATTTGCAGATTTGTGGCTATTTCTACACTGCTTTTTTTTTGTTTTACACTATGTTAAAGTACTTGGTACCGGGGCGCTCCAGTGGCGTAGTGGATAGAGTGCGTACCATTTCGGCTCCGGCCTTCGTTAAGTGGTCACGGGTTCAAATCCGACCTATGGACCTTTACTGCTTGTCATCCCCCCTCTCTCTCTCAGTCTCCCCATTTCAACTCTGTACTATCTGAAGCTTGACAAATGCAACAAAAAATATTTTTAAAAAAGTACCTGGTACCAACTTTTTTGGTACCTACTCCGTTGAGGTTCAAAAACAGTGTAGGTACCAGGTACTACATTTTGATTGGTCAGAACATCATCAGTGGTTGGCATTCTATCCAAGCTACTGTAGCGGTCGCAGTTTCTGTGATTACTGTCTCCCCAGATTTTGTTTTACTTTATTTAAACAATGGCAAGCAAATCCAGATAGAGCTGAACAGAGCTGCACTAAATGAGAGAGTATATCTGCAACTCTCCAAAGAGATGACGATGCACATACTGTAAGTACGTTGGTTAACGTTGAATTTAGATTTTTTGTTTTGTTTTAAAGACAGCTAAGCCTGCTATGACACATGATCAAAATGTTATTCCATTCAAAAACAAAAGTATTCAATTAATCGCCCTGATGAAGACTGTGTAGAAACCCTATAGCAATTATCGTTAGCTGCTAAATTTGCTATGTGGTGACCGGCTACATAGAGGCTGTGCTATCATGAGTACTATCTTGTAATGGTAATGAACATCCAGAAAATAAACCGATACCAAAGGTGAGTAGAGTACAGTAGAGAAGAGAGTAGGTATGATGTAATGGAAAAGCGCCATAACATATTGTAGTTAAGCACCTCTGCAAAGTGACATCTGTAGCAATACAACAGCAGGAGAAATACATCAGGTGTGAGTTACCAGGACTAAAGGAGACAGAGCACCCTCACTGGGTTCATTTGAATTGTTTTCGACTTTATGAGTGAATTCTTTTCTGCGGGAAAAATGTCTTTATTACAGCGAGTTGGAGTGGTCTCCTCTCTCCATCTGTTTATATGCCACAGAGTCGTTTTCAGAGGAGAGACGAGAGACAACTTTGCAGTGCTCGTCTTTTAATTATGCAGCATCTAGCGTCTGGCACACACCGCCATGTTTTTTATATATATTTTTTTTATTGGGGAAGAAAAACTCAGATGTGTTCAGTGGAGCCATTTAAACACATCTCGCTGTTATTTCCTTCTCAACATGTCACAGTTGATTTTTCGAGATCTGCCACTGTGTGCGGCACTTAACCGTTTTTTTTTATGCCGCTTTCGGAAGTCTCGGGCAATTATCACAATCGCTTGGCATGCTGGCTTCTCGAGTAAAAAAAACAATCACAAATATTCTTTTAATGCAGTTATCCCCTGCAGTTTTTTTTTTTTTTTTTTTTTGCGGTTTCTTCCTATATTCGGATACCCCATGCTTCTTTTCTCTCAATTTAATTCTACTACTCAAGATGTGAAAATAGGGCAGCGTCCAAGACACTGACATTGTGGCGATACAATTTATCTTATCGCCCACAAGCTAATGCATCATCTCTGATTTACTGTGGAAAACATATTTACTGGATTCACACGAGAAGTACTTAATAAACACCCAGCAGTGTTTCCAACAGCATGCAGAGTGTTTGTAGTATCTGCAACACATTGTTTACCACATTACATCCCTGACTGATGCAGACACACTGATATTCATGCCTGTTCATAATCACTAAAATATTGTATATTGTTAGCCTCATAGCATAATTGACTAAATCATATTTACTCTACTAATCATCTATTCTATTCTATATCTACTCTACTCTACATCTACTTTACCCTACTCTATAACCCTTAACATATGACCTAGGCAATTATGCTATGAGGCTAACGAAAAGTAGATGTAGAGTAGATGTAGAATAGAGTGGATGTAGAGTAAAAGAAGAGCAGAGGAAATATGATTTGGGCAATTATGCTATGAGGCTAACGGTATGAAGATTGAGATGGAAGCAGATTATCTAGACACATTTTGGTAAGACTAATATGTTGAAATAGGGTCAAATCTGAACTATTACATAATAACTTACATACAAAAAATTATTCCAATATTTTTTTTAGAAATGTTAAAATACATATGCAAATTTAGACTATTGAAGAAAATGTAATGTTGAGATAACGGCTGTATGTTTGCCCTTTTTAGTAGCTCTGAAGGGCCATGAACATTGAGCGCAAGAAGGTAGGCCAGCTGGTGCCAGGCTACTCTACATGTGTCCTGATTTTACAAACCATGGGACAAACTTAAGCATGTTACTGAAGCGATCAAATATACTAATTCCTCTATATCCATGTCACACCAACTCCATTAATTCACACATACAGCTCTGGAACAAATTAACAGACCACTCCAAATGTTCAGTGCCTCTCATTTTACTATGTATAGGTTTATGTTTGAGTAGAATTAACATTTTGATTTAACAATATAAACTACTGAAAACATTTCTACCAAATTCCAATAAATGTTTTGTCATTAAGAGCATTTTCTATAAGTAATGTAGAGATGAAGATTAAAGACAAATCCAGACTGGTCTCTTCTTTTTTTTTCTGGAGCTGTATTATGTTTCTAATACTGTCAACTATGCTTTGGTCCGGTATAGTGGCTCGGTAGACATTAGACACCCAGCCAGAGAAGACCTGATTTAGGTCAGGGCCATCTTGATTGGGCGAGATGTGTTGCTAGCTGTTGGCACGATGAAGTGTCCCCCCTTTGAAGTGTCACTGGAAGCATTTGGTTTGTAATTATCCTGTCATGAGAGGCGCTATAAGCCCCAGACTTCATTAGGCAACATGGCAACATGGCCCCCGTGCTTTTTCATCTTTTCGTCCAAAAAAAAAAAAAAAAAACACTTTTCTTAATGGAAGTCTTACGGTTTCTTCATTAGTCTACATTTGCGTATGTATTTTAACATTTAAAAAACAAAAATATTGAAATACACGTTTTTTTTAATGTAAGTTATTATGTACTAGTTACAAACAACGTTCTGATGAGCGCAGGGCCAATACCTTCATGACAAGACACTAATCAAAAAGCATCGTTACAATTAACACATATTTCTATATTTTGGTGTGGAAATCAGCAGCTTTTGTGGTAAATCAGACCGCCAATCTAATGTGCACCGGAAGTAATATGACATCGATGGAGCCTCCGTGTGAAAACAACAAGCAATGGGATGAATATATAAGCAAGAGGCACGTTAAGGATGATGCAATAGATGTAAAAGTATCCCCCGATGGTATGCCTAATTCCTGCTAACTAGATTTTTTTTTATGATCAGCTCTAGTATGTAGAATAGTATGCGAGAGTATTCGATTTGGAACGCAGCCTGTGTCTTCCAACAACCATCTCTTCCGTAGCCAAATGTAAGTCATTAAAATGGGCATACTAACCCACCTGCCGTATGGTTAATTTGCAAGGTTTTATACTATTATTCTAGAGAGGTTATTGGTTCGTACAATCGGTGCATGAGCAACATTGCAAGCGACACGGGAGGCAACAGATGCCGTGTGCATTGGTGCTGGCAAAGAGCACTGCACTGATCATTTATTGAGGTTCTCCTTCATTGCTTCTATCCGTGTTGAGAGGCCTAGCCAGGGAAACATGGTGGTAGTATTCGCACCACGCTACATAGGCTTCTCAGTATGTGTGTGTGTGTGTGTGTGTGTGTGTGTGTGTGTCTGGGTGTCCGGTGTGTGTGTGTGTGTGTGTGTGTGTCCGGTGTGTGTGTGTCCGGTGTGTGTGTGTGCGTGTTAGGAAACATGGTGGTAGTATTAGCACCACGCTACGGAGGCTTCTCAGTCTGTCTGCTGCCCAGAGATAGTGCACTCGGATTAGGCTTGAGTACTGTCAGGTCAGCCTGGTCATGCCTGTCACATGTAAAGGATGAAATACATTGTGTGTGTGTGTGTGTGTGTGTGTGTGTGTGTGTGTGTGTGTGTGTGTGTGTGTGTGTGTGTGTGTGTGTGTGTGTGTGTGTGTGTGTGTGTGTGTGTGTGTGTGTACACAACTACAGATGCCGCACACTATAAACCAGTGCAAGTGTGTGAATGTGTGTGTGTGTGTGGGCGAGTATGTCTGTTAATGTGTGTGTATCTTCTAGTGTGTGTGTGCGTGTTTCTGCACGTGTGTGTGTGTGTGTGTGTGTGTGGTTTTCTGCTAGTGTCTGTGTGTGTGTGTGTATCTGTTAATGTGTGTGTGTGTGCCTGCTAGTGTGTGTGTGTGTGTGTGTGTGTGTGTGTGTGTGTGTGTGTGTGTGTGTGTGTGTGTGTGTGTGTGTGTATGTTGTAGAGTAAAGCGTAGTTGACCCACACTAGAGCAAGGGGAGCCTCTCTCTGGCACGGGGAGAATGCTCTTCACTACAGAGACTGTCTCAATCCTGCAGTAAGTCCCTCAGTCTGACTCTATGTCACACTGCCAGTTTGTCTACAGGCCAAACCAGAAAGCAGATAAGCACCAAGGCTACACTGAGAGAGAGAGGGGGGAAAGAAAGAGTGCAGTAACATACAGCAGCTATCCTATTGTAAGGTACTGATTGGAATAAAGATATTTAACCAACATAGTAATTATTATTAGTGTTTTTATATAATATACAATAATACCTCACACATTTCTTAATAGCAGTAAATAAGTGCTAAAAACTAGAGAAAAGAAACAGTGCAGTTACATACAGTAGCTACATAGCTATCCTATTTGTATGTGTTGATGGTAAAAAAAAAGCTATTAAATAAACGTAGTAATTATTTTATTTTTATTTTTTTATATTCTATACAAAAAACACCTTACAAATAGCTTAGCATAGCAATACATAAGTGTTAAAAACTATAGCCTAAAATCTCCGAGAGGAAAAACTACTGATGCATAGCTGTCTATCCGACGTTGTACTGATGGCTATACAGATGTTAAATCTAGTAAGTATTCTTTTTCACAATAATAACACCTCATATATTACTTGTTATAGAATTAAATAAGTGTAAAATAAAGGTGCTAAAAATGACTCATTTGTATGTTACACTATATAGCAGTGCATATCATTAACACAATGCAGTGTAAACAGTTTATCTGGGTTGTTGAAGTCTGTTTGCATCACATGCATCAACATCACTTTAAAAAAATATTTTTCATATACGTGATGTCTATTTTTTTCTAAGTAGTCACACCTCACATCATTCTTACTGTAGCGGTTAATAGGTGCTAATAGCTGCTGTGAACACATTAGCACTTAACATTAGCACACCATAATTAAAACAGTGTATCTGGGCTGTTACAATTTCTTATCTGCATGTCTTATATCAGGCGGAGTTATTATGGATGGGTTGAATAGCTTTGGGTGCTTGTTGGAATATGGGTTGTGCATTGGTCATAGAGAGTATATAAAAAATGTATTGGCTTTATGTTGTTGTGTAGAGGCACTGTAGAAGTTCAAAAGACATTAGATAATGTATTACGGACAAGCATCTGGTTAGTGTTGGAATGGAATTACTTTGAAATCCTGGCTGTTTTTTTATCTCAAATGGTAATCACTTTTTGCTAAACAGAATATTTTGCAGTATTCACTCACTATAGCCAACAACATTGAACCCGTCTGTGTATGGTTGTGTGAGAACCAATCCTAGTGTTACCATGCAAAAACTACTATCACATTCTCCCATTTTTTTTTCTAATTAAAAACCCATTTTTTCCCAAATTCCTCTTGTGTCTCCTCTCACAGTATGTCGTCTAGCGCGGGGGACGGATAATATCGTTAACACATGGCAGGACAGGGTGTTACTTCACTATTCTAGGGGTGTAAATGGATTCACACATCTCCCAAAAAATCTCAAATATCACACCAAGGTGCAAAACATAAAAAAACCCTGGTTGCGTTCCGAATCGCATACTTGTTTCTACTATATAGTATGTAGAAAAAAGATTTAGTATGTCCCGATTCTTGTGGCCAGATTTAGGATGGTTGGAAGTACCCAGAGTTCATACTTCATGCGGCCAAGATTGTTAGTGTTGAAAACTGCATCGTATTTGGGTGATTCTGACACACAATCCAGTGCGCACGTGAAGTGACGTCACATCGACGAAGCCTCCATATGAAAACAACCGGGTATAGCATTATTTGCACTGATGGTCTTATTTGCTGTAACATGTAATTTATGATCATCAGAGGAAACATTGGACTGTTTCAGAAATATTTAAAAGTTCCTCGTAGCTACTTAAAGGATCAGATACAGTGTATGAATGTATAATTGGACATCTCTGCCATAAAGCTTACTGTTAATGGTGTGGGACCAACTAATTGTTCTGCAAGTCAAAAGCAAGTCTTACGTCTTTTAAATGAAGCGAGTCTTAAACTTCTTCACCAAATTGAATTGCCGCTTAGAAACTTCTGATGTGTACACAAAGTTAGCAGCTATTGTGTGTTGTTAATTGTGTGTGATCTAGCAGCAACCGCCATCATTACTATACTTACCATACTGAAGAAAATGGTGTAAAAAAAAATTCAAACAGTAAATACAGAACTTAATCAATTTAGGTTTTTAAAAGTCACTATGTCTTAACTGCACGTAACATACGTCTCACATTGTTTTTTTTAAACTGCTAGCCATATGGATAGGTTTGGTTTAAAAGATTAGGAAGCTATGCATAGACCTACTCGATTGAATATCATGGGTAAAGTGGGTAAACCCGCGGTTACCATGCTAACAACACTTGCATTGTAGCACCACAGCAAACGGTCCTTGAATGGCTGCTCCCATCACAGATACAACAGGTGTATCTGTTTACAACGAGGACAAACAAACTAGTTTAAATGAAGAGGTTGGTGAGTGTTAATTGCAAAACGTGGAATCATAACAGCATGTTAAATTTTATATTATCAGCAACACTGAATAGGCTGTCCTCAATAAGATACATTGAATGCACACCTGTGTTGTTTACTGCCATCGGTGTCTGAGTGTGTGTGTGAATGGGGGAACGTGGTAAGAATTGTAAAGCGCCTTGGGGCTGAGAAAATCGGCTAAAAAGCGCTATACAAGTCAAGTCCATTTAGCGATACTTCCTGGGTGTGAAAGCTCAGGAATAGCCTACTCCACCATAGGCATTTAAAAATAGCACATAGGGGTGATTGCTGATTTTAAATACATCGAATAGCTATTATAGAAATAAATGCCTCACTTAAATATTAGTAAAACAATCAAAAAAAATAATAATTTCAAATCATGAGGAAATTGGGTTTGATTCCATGCAAATCTTAAGAATATGATCAAATAAGTGTAGTGTCCCTGAGCGGAAAATTCTTCTTCAGCACAGTGCTACAGTCAGTTGCAATAAAACAATGACAAAGGACATATGTTGTTTTTAAGCATTTAAACAACCACTGAAAGCATTAGGTTTTCATGTAGGGACCACCATATATATATATATATATATATACACCTGTACTGTATGTAGCCTACACTTGGCATGCTATCTAGAGTGCAGGGAGTGATTATATGTAGAATGAAGTAATAATTTAGAGACAGCTCTCGGCACAGTACATTTGCGGAAACACTTTAATTGCCATTACATGTTGTGTAGACTATTCAACATACATGTCACATCCTCAGCGCTGCTACACACGCGATAATGTCTAAAACTATAATGAGTTATGTGAACATGGCTCTCCTCTCTGCCACTATTTATCTTATGTGCCTGGCAATTGCACAGGTTTATAGTGTGTGGCATCTGTACTTGTACGCACACGCACGCACGCACACACGCACACACGCACGCACACACACACACACACACACACACACCTAAAGACACACACAAACACACACCTAAAGACACACACACACACACACACGCACACACTTAAAGACACACACACTCACTCACACACACACACACACACACACACACACACACACACACACACACACACACACACACACACACAGAACTCATTCACCCTGATTAAGAGTAAGACATAGCCATCAACAATATGCCGACAACAGAAGGTATACCTACTGCATTCAAATGTAAATTACCTAAAGTGTGGTGATGTGTGGAAAAAAAATCACAATTGTATTGCCTGAACCAGGCTGAGAGCAAAGCAACATGGGGCCTTGTTTGGCTATTGCTTTCTCAGCCTTTAGTTGATGATTTTAATTAGCTGGCACCGTGGAGATATACACATGATGTTTGATCAGTAATCAATGTAAATGTCTAATCATTGCAACTGCCACAAGTCATTAATTGTTGGCTGCCTGTGCATTTTGTCCTGTCATCATACAAGCCCCATGCTGTTACAGAGCATATTTGCACTTACTGACAGGTTTAAACCTATCTATAGCAAGTTAAAATGCATCGGCAGGTACAAATCAGCCTGATGTGACCAGCTTTATCATCCTTGCGTTCCAAATCGCATACTCTTTCTTTTTTCTATTCTACATACTACACATAACAATAATCTAGTTGGGATGCAGTAGGCATACTATTGTGACATACTTGTACTTATTTATTTCCTCATAACATTGCGCCTTGATCTTGCCTCTTGCTTTTATATCCAACGCATCCCTGTTTGTTGGCTCCGTCGATGTGACGTCACTTCAGGTGCGCACTGGATTGTGGGTCAGACTCGCCCAAATAATATTACAAATCTTCCCCAAACGATTTTACCCTTAAACGAATATTGAGATTAAAAAAATGAAATCAAAAGTCCTAAACAACAAACTTTTTTTTCCACTGTACTGGACATTCACATACACTGGACTATTGACTGCCCTCAGCACCATTTTTCATCTGGTTAAAAACCGGGGTTCACTTTTCTATTGCTGTTCATTGTTGTTCGTGCCATAACTTTTCCCTTCGAAAGGAAATTGTCCGGGGCTGAGCAGAGAGCAGCCGGCGCTAACCCTACTGTAATAACACAGGGCACGCAATCAATATGCCACTGGCACTTCTAGGTTCCCCTTGGCCCTGCAAGCGCTTATCTTAATGGGGGAGTGCTACCCATTTTCTTTTACTGTGCGAAGCCATACATCATTAACCGCAAAATATAACCCGATATACCATACTGAAGTGAAAACATTGGGTTGGAAAAAAAAATCATGCAATTTATTTTTCTTTAACCTTGTCGGAGCTTGCTAGTGGCAGTGGGATTGGGGATTTGTCTACACTGGGTACACGCATGGATATCCCAGTAAAATGTAAGCCTTTTTGATACCTTTTTTAAAGCCACTTGAAAGGATATTGAATGCCAATGTCAAGGCCCATACTGGCAAAAGTAGGAAGGATGTAATGGAAATTGTGATGCATTTTAAGGTGCTTTTACTAAATAACGTATCAATAATAATGTATTGGAAACTCACATTGTATGATGTAATAATAGCTTTGTGTATATTCTTAAAATAAAAATAGAAAAGTGCATATCCAAGTATTTATTTTATACTTTGTTAAGGAAGTGTAATACTTTGTCGGGGAAGTTCTAAGGCCTTATTTTGAGAATGTTAAATACTATATTATATTAAATTCAATTCTTTTTTTCAATGCTTTAAGACCCAGTAATACACTGTCTATACATTTTTGTTTTGTCTTTTTGCTTCTTACTAGCACCTGGAACACTACTGAAATCACACACACACACACACACACACACACACACACACACACACACACACGTTCAGCATTATCCTCCTGAAAGAGCGTGACTGTTAGGAGATGCATTTGGTCAGCACAGCCCAGTTGCATAACATATTGATTGTGACATTCAAAGCGTTCTCAGCTGCTAGGAAGGCAAACCGCTACCGTTTATATACCAAAGAAAACGTTCTCATGCCAGCACACATTCCCTTCAGATTTTAACCCATGACCTGGTTATTCCAAGTTTTAACAAATACTGAGATTATATTTACGTTATATTTAAAGGTGCAGTGTGTACTATTTAAAGGGACACTGTGTAATGTGACATCATCAAGAAAGTTCTAGAAAGTTCCAGAATGCAACGCTCCCTGGGTAACCCCAACCCTTTCGAATAATAACAGAAGCTAGAGTGGCCTTCAAGGACAAGAACAATTCTAAATTTTAAATAATGCACCTGATGACATTCCAAAAACATGGATTCCTCCATAAGACTTGCCTGCTCAATGGACAAAATGTCATATTAATATTTGTAATTCTCCGCTCAGGAGGATAATTCAGATTTTTGGCAGAGGTGATTTTAGACCAATGAGGACATATTTATGAATGAGGATATTGATTTTAGCTAATACATTATTTAAAATGTTACACAGTGTCCCTTTAATTATTTAGTGGCATCAAGTGAGGAAAATTCTAGATTAAAACATTCCCTTGGTAACCCCTCCCTTTTGAATAATTACAGAAGATACGGTGGCCTTCAAGGACTGGAAGCTAGTTACTAAAGATGGCATCATCCACCACTGCCTCAAGTCGTTCCACAATATCAAATGATCAGGTGAATATCTAGTTAGTTATTCTATAGTACTTATTATCCGTCTACCAACAGGTGTGTTTCTCCAGGACGCCCACTATAAAAACACATATGGCTGTAAAGTTTGTCCATTCTGTGTTACTGTAGAAACATAGCGGTGTGCCCCGCTCATATGAAGATATAAAAGTCTCATTCTAGGGATATAACATAATATATGTCTTGTATTTTTTTAGACAATTATTCACTTATTAAAAAATACTTATGAATATTATATTCCATTTGTACCAACTATGAAAAATCCCAATAAATGTTACACACTGCACCTCAACGTGATATTGTGGAAAGGCTTGAGGCAGCGGTAGGTGATGCCATTTAGTAACTACAGTCGCTTATTGTCCTTGAAGACCACCGTAGCTTCTGTACATTCTCCAAAAAGGAGTGGTTACCAAGAGAGCTTTGCAGTCTAGAGCATTCACCACTAAATACTCAGATATTACACACTGTACCTTTAAAAACACATAAATCGCCTTAGGATAATGCATGGCTGTAACTGGCCTCACATCAGTTACTGTGGTAAGGTGAAATAGACTGCAAACAGTTTTACACCTCCAGAGGGTGAGTCACACAGCCCCGAGGTGAGCACGCTTTGTTGATGAGGTAACAAAAAGTGGCCTTGGTGTGTGTGTGTGTGTGTGTGTGTGTGTGTGTGTGTGTGTGTGTGTGTGTGTTTGAGCACTTTGCAGCACTTTGAGTGGCCTAGTGTTTGAATTGTGCTATATAAATACACTTGCCTTGCCTTGCCTTGTGTGTGTGTGTGAGCACGCTTTGTTGTTGATGAGCTCAGAGGAGACCTGTTTAAGCCAACACAGTGGCAACAACTAAGTGCTCAGTGCAATGAGGGTGTGAAAAACAGACACTAAGAATAAACGGCGACAATCAAACAGTGGAAGGGTGGCAGTGTTTTATGCCAGCGGTAACCCATGCCAGGTTCAACTCCCTTTACCTAATTGCTCTAATCATTAGGCATCTTTTCAAATATTTTGAAGACACTGCCTTTAAATTGCACTCAACTTTTTTAAACGGTTCCACAAATTAAACCCAAAATTGATCTTGCCTCATGAAGACACATTCCTCATTGAGTGAATATAAACAACAACGGTAACCACTCAATTCTCACACAAAATAAAAAAAATCCTAGAACCTTGCAACTATAATTTCATCCTAAACTACAGATGGCAGAGCGAGAGAACGCCTAAGCAACAAGTGAAGACTTGTGAGAGATAATAAAAAAACCTGGAGCTGCTCTATTAAATTAAAACTAATTGGAGATTGAATTTTTTGTGTACTTGTTAAAAAAATTGTTTGTTTGGGGCTTTTTACACCCAAATGAGCTTTATCTGGTGTGGCGCTGTAAAGCAGTTACGGAGCAGAAAATGTGCCCATATCTCCGTGAAATCACCCCGGCTTCTGCTACACTGTTTCACAATGTTGTACTCAGTTTTTTGCGGTCACTCACCGGAGCAGATTGAGGTATTGCTCTCTCTCTCTCTCTCTCTCTCTCTCTCTCTCTCTCTCTCTCTCTCGATAACATAAAGAGAAAGTCATGGCTTCATCTTTTCTGTTATTACATAGAATTGTTTGTGAATACACATTAGGACTGGACCCAACGTCGGCACTTCACAGCAGTTCATTTAAAGGTGCAGTGTGTAATATGACATCATCAAGAAAGTTCTACAAAGTTCTAGAATGCAACACTCCCTGGGTAACCCCAACCCTTTCGTATAATAACAGAAGCTACAATGGCCTTCAAGGACAAGAACAATTCTATAGTTTAAACAATGCACCTGATGGCATTCCAACTATGACACTTTCAAGATGGCGGCACTAGGCCTTGGTCCAAAATATGCAGAAATATGGACATATATGAGACCCTTTCTAAGGGAAAAAAAAATATTCAAAAATTAGTTTTCAGCTATTATGCACTAAATTAAATGTACTTATGGATAGTGTAATTAATTTCTACAAAATCTGCTAGGAAATAAAACCCAAAATTCTACACACTGCAGGTTTAATTATATTAAATCCCAAGACCAGTTTGACTTCCGCTAATAAACAGGTACTGGAAATCAGAATCAAGGTGCCAATATCGAGGCCAATCTCTCAACAGTTTTAACATGTGTAATATCCATATTCTTAACCTTTATTACAACACATTATGGTAAGATTAGCTCTTTATAAATCACAAAACATCTCAACAATCTTCAGTTTTTTTTTTCTATCCTAAACGAGAACCCCAGTTGCGGTTATGACAAAACAAAGATTTTGTGAGTGACGTTGCACCAACCCACAATGTGAAGTAGACCATAGCAGGGACATTGGCACGGCTCTCTCACTCTCTCTCTCTCTCACACTCTCTCTCCCTCTCTCTCTCCCTCTCTCTCTCTTTCCCTCTCTCCCACACTTCTTTTTTTCTTTCTCTCTCAAAACAATTCGTCATTGCTTCCAGGGTTGTGCCATTTTCTATCCGTGACAATCTTTCGGGCGGTCGCCTCCGAGAGTGACAAAAGCTGTCAGAGTGCGTCTTTTTCACTCTCTCTCTCTCTCGTGCTCTCATCCTCTCTTTCTCTCTCCGTAGATTTCACTATTTATCTCTCTCTCCCCCCTCTGTCTCTCTTTCTCTTTCTCTCTCTATATATCGCTCTTTCTCTCCCTCGCTCCCATTCTCTCTCTCTCTCCCTCTCTGTTTCTGTCTCTCTCTCTTTATCTCTATTTATCTCTCACTTTCTCTCTCCCTCTCTCTCCCCCTCTCTCTCTCTCTCTCTCTCTCTCTCTCTCTCTCTCTCTCTTTATCTCTCTGACCCCGTTTCCACTCGGTATTAACATCTGACTTTCGTGATCCGATCACATGAATACAGCCCTAACTACAGGTGAAAACACTCTCAAGACGCATTGAGATCAGATCACAAAAACCACATTCGGAGGTGGTTTACGTCGGTTGTGTCGCTTGTGTTCGCATTCATTTGGTAGTGGAAACACCAATGTGGTTTGTGTCCACATTAGGGACCTCCTACTCAAATGCCGCCCCCTGCCTGAGCGGAAATACGTTGAAAATGCATCACTGGCGTTCATGCAGCTTTTATAGAAGCCTGATGAACGTTAATTGCATCCGCCAGTATTGCAAATGACACGCTCTGTTTTCATTTCACTGCGTACATCTGAAAACACGGAAATCGCTGCTATTGACTGGAGAGCTGCAAGGCAACTACTTCCTGTTCTTATCTGCTTAAGAATAAAAGTCAACTCGCGTTTGGCTAGTAACATTCTTTTAATGTGAAGGCGCACAGGAAATATTCTGTTCGCATATGCAGTATCTTAACTGCATACAGAAAGCCATGTAGCCTACTGGTGGTGGTGACAAGAGTGTAGCAGACGTTAGAAAAGCCGCCAGGCAAACACACATCTTTCACCAGCCAAAGAGGCGTAAAAACTTACTCGCCTAAGAGTTTTTACCTTCATACTATCTATGATATTTCCCGCATTTGGCGAGTGTTAATGTAGAGCCCTCTAAGCAGTGTTGTGCATCGCTCCTCCTTGTCTAAATGAGACAGTAACCTATCTCATCAACCTAGACTGGTAATTATCTTCGCATGTAATGCATTTTGATAGCCAATGCGATTAAAACTGTGGCACTGTACAGCTCTGTATGTTTACTTGTTTGAACCCCACCGGTTAAAAACAGCAATGCAAACGGAAATTATGTACGTGTTGATTTAAATACAGCGCGGGTAAATGGAATCGGATCACAAGTAGACAAAGACGTCACATTTGAAAATACAAGTGGGAACACACGGACTGAGAGCTGTCCACTTGTAACCAGATTCAAAAAGTCATATGTTAATCCCAGGTGGAAACAGGGTCTCTCTCTCCCTGTGTGTGACATCTTTGAGTCTGCGGCACCGTTATCAGATCTGGCATTTCCTAAAGCTCTGTCTATAACAGCAGTCAAGTTGGAAGGGAAAAAGAGTGAGCGGGCGACTTTATACAGAAACCTATTTGCAAACAAAATCACAGGGAGACATTCCCCACGAGGCACCATCTGGCTGCCACACACACACACACACACACACACACACACACACACACACACACACACACACACACACACACACACACACACACACACACACACA
>CM049395.1:38187500-38245000 GCA_026929865.2 Hyperoplus lanceolatus
TGGTAAACATATTGCACAAGTGAGAGGGAAAAAGAATTCTGTAGAACTGGGGCATGGAGCATTTTGGTGCAGTATTAGTATGTCTAAACTACTTTCTGGACTTGTTTTAGCTATTATCCTTAACTGTGCCAACTTTTTTCAGTATGCATAATCACAAAAAATAGAGGCATGGAAACAAAGGGTAAGTAAGCAAAGTGGCCCACCGTAGCTAGAAACATGCCCATTTACAGATTCTAGGCTGTATACTACTAGATTTTTTTTTTCGAAGCACACAGTATGGACAGGAGCCTAAGCTGTATACTTAGACTGTATTTGATATATACTGTATACTGTAGTGATTGTGAGGAGATACAGTATTCACTGATTCTGACAAAAAGTGACTGTTAAGCATTATCTAGAATCACTGACTCCACCTCAAACAACATTTACAATAATCCTCATGTTATAACCTTCAGCATAGTGCTAAGAATGATTATGCAAAGTTTAGTTGATGTTACTGCAAACCAATCTCAAAATTGCCCAGTGCTTGAAATCAACAATGTTTTCGCCTGCTATGCCCCCCCCCCCCCCCCCCCACCTCCCTCAACTAAAGCCAGTTGTCAAATGCCTACCCATCAACATGGAAATTAAGTGCATCTCCAGAATTAACATATATGTCAACCATCAATTTTACTTAATGGTGAATGTACAATAGAAGGTAAGTCCCACACACACACACACACACACACACACACACACACACACACACACACACACACACACACACACACACACACACACACACACACACACACACACACACACACACACACAACCACAGTAGGGGTATTCTTTCCTGCATTCTTCAGGAGCAATAAAAGGGCCAGTTACGTGAAGACAAATAAGCAATGTAAAGGTGAAGGACAGGTAGAGAGGCAACCATTTTCCATTTTCCATTTTCTGCTCTCTCACTCTTCTCCACTGCTTCTTTCTCCTCCACCGTTTTACATTGTTAGTCCATAAACAGTGTGGCCCTATTGTGCCGCTGCTGTTGACACAAATTGGAAGGAGTGGAGAAAATGGAGAGATGTATTGTATTGTCCCATGTAAACTAAAGCATATTCATCTTTTCAATAAAGTGGGGGGGGGAGTGGAGAGAGAGAGAGGGGGGAGGGAGGGGGGAGAGAGAGGGAGAGAGAGGGCAAGAGAGGGGGAGAGAGGGGTAAGAGAGAGAGAGAAAAAAAGGGCACGAGAGGGGTGAGAGAGAGCTATTTTGTTATTTACACAAAGCTCTGACGTTCCATGTTGTTGTAGTATTTGTAATTCTGTAACAACGGTCATGCTAATAAAGCTTTTTTTTGAGAGAGAGAGAGAGAGAGAGACAGACAGGCATACAGACAGACAGACAGACAGAGACACATAGAAAGAGAGTGAAGTGAGGCTCAGCACGCAATTAGCAGGTAGTGGTTTGGTGTGAGTGCGTCTTGGAGGCCATCTGTGTGAGGGATTTTTTCTGTCTGCGACTGAGATTCCACTAGACGCTTGGTTGAATTCACCTGCGGTTCCTACGTGACCTCTTCCCCCCTGTATGCTCTCTCTCTCTCTCTCTATCTCTCTCTCTCTCTCTCCCTTCCTCCCTGTATGCTCTCTCTCTCTCTCTCTTCCTCTCTATATGCTCTCTCTCTCTCTCTCTCTCTCTCCCTCCCTCCCTGTATGCTCTGCCCGCCAGCTAATCACCTGCTTCAACAACCTACTACTAGCCAGAACTGCCTGTTTGCAAAGTGTGCATGAGGCGATAACCCGCTGCATCCAACATGAGTATATATCATTGAGGACATGTGTTCGGTTATGTGAAACGTACTATTTTCTACAGGGTTTGTTGCATAAAATGTTGCAAATACACAATATATATATATATATATATATATATATATCATTTACTATCTGACTTCTAGAATTGACATAGAAGCACAGTAATGATTATTGGGAATGGCAGTGTGTTATGTTTTATAGAATGGACAGCTATACTAATTAACAGACTCATGGTAGAGTATCATAGCTAAGATAAACTTCAATTCCCATAATCCCATTGTCCAAAATGATAAAAAAAAAATGTTGGAATTTAATGGAGATGCAGCCAACCCTGACAATTCTACTACAGCAATGTTGGTTTGATAATTCATTGATTCATTCATGTAATGTATATTTTATCTTTCCCATAAGCATGACCCTGACATATTGTCAAATAACATCAATTATGGATATAGTATTTAGACAGGAAAACACACTTTTTGGCCGCTTTCGACTTTGGTGTTTGAAAAAAAAAAAATCCATGCTATTGCCTTAACTGAAGTGGATTTTTGCGAGTGTTTGCATGACGCAATAACAGGCGTTTTCACCGAGGAACTTTCTGATGCAAGCTCTCTTCGCTTTTCGCACAACATTCTACAAGGTTTCCTGTGAACATTTGAAAACGAGGGGGATGGCATTAATAATCCATGGGTTCTGTGTCCGCGTGTAAATGCGGCAACCGACCTACAAGTGCAAATTCTAAGTTATCCGCTGTTTTGACACCTTTCAGGATTTCAGAATCTCTCTCTCTCTCTCTCTTGCTCTCTTTCTCTATCTCCCTCTCGCTCTTTCTTTCTCTATCTCTCTCTCTCTCTCTCTGCCTTTCTCCCTCTTAAAAGCAGTGTTGAAATGTGAGGGGCCGGATGGAGAGAGATAACTGACTGGCTTTAGAATGACTCAGTGTGTAGCAGAGAGTGAGTGTGCTGCTGCTATAGCCTCCAGAGAGAGAGAGAGAGAGAGAGAGAGAGAGAGAGAGAGAGAGAGAGAGAGAGAGAGAGAGAGAGAGAGAGAGGTATAAGGAGATGGTATCGCAGGGTAAATGAGGCCTTGCATTGCTGGTTCACACCAGTGTCTTGCTGTTCTAGAACTAAGAACTCTCAGGGACACTCAGCCACCTGAATCATTGATTGATATACATTCTATATTTATACTCAGTCAACACATTGTCTAGCCTGGTCCTACCAGACCATCGTACTTCATATAGCCTGGTCCTACCAGACCATCACTTCATCTAGCCTGGTCCTACCAGACCATCGTACTTCATCTAGCCTGTTCCTACCAGACCATCGTACTTCATTTAGCCTGGTCCTACCAGACCATCACTTCATATAGCCTGGTCCTACCAGACCATCGTACTTCATATAGCCTGGTCCTACCAGACCATCGTACTTCATATAGCTTGGTCCTACCAGACCATCGTACTTCATGTAGCCTGGTCCTACCAGACCATCGTACTTAATTTAGCCTGGTCCTACATGACCATCACTTCATATAGCCTGGTCCTACCAGACCATCGTACTTCATGTAGCCTGGTCCTACCAGACCATCGTACTTCATATAGCCTGGTCCTACCAGACCATCGTACTTCATATAGCCTGGTCCTACCAGACCATCGTACTTCATATAGCCTGGTCCTACCAGACCATCGTACTTCATCTAGCCTGTTCCTACCAGACCATCGTACTTCATATAGCCTGGTCCTACCAGACCATCGTACTTCATATAGCCTGGTCCTACCAGACCATCGTACTTCATCTAGCCTGTTCCTACCAGACCATCGTACTTCATTTAGCCTGGTCCTACCAGACCATCGTACTTCATCTAGCCTGGTCCTACCAGACCATCGTACTTCATATAGCCTGTTCCTACCAGACCATCGTACTTCATCTAGCCTGGTCCTACCAGACCATCGTACTTCATCTAGCCTGTTCCTACCAGACCATCGTACATCATCTAGCCTGGTCCTACCAGACCATCGTACTTCATTTCATTTGTACAGAAGGTCTGGAATCGCTCAATAGACAAACGTAAACTCACTTGAAGACGGGTGTCTGTTGAAGTTTAAAACTATTGGATCTGCCCAGTGCCACTCTGTATCTCCCAACCAATCGCATAGGCGGGCTACACATTGTCATGCCCTTTTATTTTACATTTTCAATATATTAACGTTCTATATTTGGTTTTAGCTCACGTTTGCACGATGTATACTTTATATTAATTATCTTATTGTTTTCTTTTGTTGGTCAGAAAGAAACGTTATTTCGATGTATCTGTATATCTAGCACATATTGCAGACATTGACAATGAAGTTTACCTGACTTACTTCACTTGGCTTACGCTGCACATGGCTGGTGGCAGGATTGACAAACAATGCCATGTTTTGACATAAGAGATACATAATCAATGCTTGTAGAGATAGCAACCAGCAGCACAAATAAGCTGGACAAAATGTTGTCGTCCCCCACCCACACACACACACACACACACACACACACACACACACACACACACACACACACACACACACACACACACACACACACACACACACACACACACACACACACACACACACACGTACCACTAGTGCACGTAGCTGCATCATCCATTGGCTCATGTTTTGGGAGGCAGACATGACTGAGAGCTGATGGTGTTTTATTTGGGAAGAGAAACATCGCAGACGGACTCAGAGTGATTTTACCAAAACAGACCCAGACGGACGCACGCACACACACACACACACACACACACACACACACACACACACACACACACACACACACACACACACACACACACACACACACACACACACACACACACACACACACACACACACACACACACACGTAAGCATCTACTATATGTACCAAGTCCCCCAGGATCAGCACAACAATTGTATGTTTTGCGGCCAAGCTTGGTAATGCAAGATATTGTTTGTCTGTCTATTGAGGTCAATGGATCCTGCCATGTTAACCAATACAAACTAGGGACAAGGATTCTGTCTCCAGAAATCAATCAAAGGCTCATAGTAATTATCTTAACATCCCGTGCTAAAATAATTGGTCCCACATATTTTTTTTTCCAAACATCACCAAAATAGTTTTATTTGCACTAAAAGGACAAAACATGTTGCAGTTGGTGAGACTGCACATGCTCTATGGGTCCGATAACCAGGAAGTGTTTGATTCAAATTGCACCATATGCCACATAGCAACTTTCTATAGAAATTAATAGGACACCATTTCTTAATTCAATCTTCTACTTATAATACGTCCATGGCATGTGCAAACACACTCCTGTAAACACAGGCAATCTCTCATATCTGCTGGCAGACACTCACACACCCACGCAACACATGCATCAATCACTTGCCCTTTTTTTTCCTCTCTCTCAAATACAAAAACAAAGTCATAACACACACACACCACACACACACACACACACACACACACACACACACACACACACACACACACACACACACACACATAAATACATATACAGCACACGCCAAATCAGTTTGGTTGCCAGGCTGCGCTCATGCTACTTTGGTCTTGATGGGAAGCGGTGATTATGTTGATAGCAGCTTGTATCTCTAACCTCTAAGTTATGGCCTATTATTTATAGTCCGACAACAACCCTTAAAATATACGTGTGTGTGTGTGTGTGTGTGTGTGTAGGGCTAACTGCTGCAGCTCAGGATGACATCATCAGGCAAACTCTCCCTTCCCGTGTGACCTTGGCTTTTTATGCTGTGAATCAACACGGATGCAACGTGATCAGGTCAGTCACGGCATAGGAAAACACCCACCACACACACACGCATACACCGTACACACACACACACACACACACCTTTTCATAGCCATAATTTAAGCTTCATATTGTTTTGCCATAAGGTGATGGCTGTCATTGCAAGTGCAGTGTATGTGGACATTGGCATTGGGGTGCTGTGGATGTGCGTTCCCTTCTTTGAATAGCCCCAGATCTAATCTGCAGACAGCAGCACAGTTCTGACAGATTCAGCCTGTGTGTGCGTGTGTGTGTGTGTGTGTGTGTGTGTGCCTGGGTGCCTCCTCCCACTAGGTGACACATTCTTTATTTATTTTTTCCTTTTTTTTGTTTTTTTCTCGTTCGTTTTGGTATTCACTCTGGAGCACGCCGGCCCCTCAAGCTATTTTCAGTTCCGTTCTCCGTATATGTCTGAAAAACCAAATGGATTTTACAAGGTTTAACTGACAGCCCCTCCCCTTTTTTTTCCTGGACTCATGAATGTGGTAATGTGGTAAAGTTGGTAGAGCGGGTCAGCTGATGGTCAAAGGGTTGGAGGTTCGATCCCCGCCATGCCACCTGTGTCATGGTTGTTGTGTCCTTGGGCAAGACACTTCACCCACCTTGCCTTGTGTGAATGTCGATAGTTAGCCTGCTATCGGTGTATGAATGTGTGTGTGAATGGTAACGTGGGAAAGGAAAACAGGTCTCCCTTGCGAAAGAGTCTTCGGTCTCAATGGGATTTACCTGTATAAATAAAGGTTAAAAAAAAAAGGTGGAAATGCTTTTTGACTAAATGACTTGTTGTCAAGATCGGTAAATATCTCTTCACGATCTGCTACCTGTCCGCGTACTGTGTATGTGAGCGCTGAAATACAATTTAGTGATAATACACAGCCTAGACTATGTAAACTGGTATGTAAACAAAGTGTATCTAAATAAAGGGCCTCGGATCAGCCTAATGTAGCTAGCAAGCATGCCCGTTTACAGAGCCTCGCCTGTGTACACACAGTACGTACAGGTAGCAGATCATGAAGAGATATTCACTGATTTTGGACAAAGAGGTTATTTTGTCAACAAGCAATCTCCAGAATCGCTCACTCCTACTTTGAATTACTTCACTTAATTGTGTCTGAGTGTGACCTACAGCAACCCTTAAAGTGTGTGTGTGTGTGTGTGTGTGTGTGTGTGTGTGTGTGTGTGTGTGTGTGTGTGTGTGTGCGTGCGTGCGTGCGTGCGTGTGTGTGCGCGCGTGTGTCCCGACCAGTTTACAATCCAAGCTCAGTGTAGTGCCGTTTTTTTACGAGGACAAGACATCAAATCTGAATAGCTTTAACCTTTACCCGTCATTGGCTTTTTGAATAAACCTTCAGAGGGAAAACGCTCTCAAACAACATATGTTTGGGTTCAAAAGTACAGAGCCCTCGGGGTTGGCTTCCGTAATTATGTCTCTGGTGCAATGGGGAGCCAAAGCAGGGAGTCAGGTGAAATGATGATAGAGAGACAAAGTGCACGGCGGATTGAGGTCAGACGGGAATGAGTGGGTCAACTCAACAATGAACTTTAAAATGTAATGTGTTGTTCGTAACATTTACTGCTCCAGAAAAAAAGACCACTCTAAAGATTCAGTGTCTCTTGTTTTACTCTTTAGAGACATATGTTTGAGTAGAATGAACATTTTGATTTTATAATATAAACTACTGACAACATCTCTACCAAATTCACAATACAAATATTGTCATTTAGAGCATTTTCAATAAGTAATGTAGAGATGAAGATTGAAGAAAAATCCAGACCGGTCTCTTAATTGTTCACAAGGCTGTATTTCTAAAGAATGGGGTTGCACTGTAGACGTACTGTAAGGATAGGCGTCCACTCAAATTATGATTTATTGGGAGAAACCAAGCGATTCCATGTAAAATCAGACATTCAGCACACCCATATAGCAGGAATACAATGATATGTGTGTCATTACCTGATTTTGCGACTATTTGACTGGGGGACTGGCAGTCGATATCAGCCTCCTTTGAAACAAATTGTTAAAAAGTTGACTATTTTGGGGTCGCCTCTAGTGACGATATGTGCAACTGAAACACCCTTAAGTATGTCATTCTGGTGAGCAGATATAGTGTCCTTCGAATTTGCAGGACTTGTATGCTTGGCACCAATTTAGAGTGTTGGCTGCCTTTGGGTCCAAATACTGGACACTGATTTCCTGATATGATACGTTGCAAATGAATGCATTTCTCATCTGGGGATCTAATATGGACATTTCAGTTGGAACGTGCAACTTTTTTCTATAGAACAAAGCAATGGGAAATTATGTCTCACACCTTTTCTTGTCTGATACCTTTGGAAAACTGTCAACAATAGACAAGTATACTTTGACAGATCAGCTCCAATGTGAAGATCATGCATTCTTACGAAAAACCTGTTCATCAGCTTTAATTAAGGTTATTTTGTCGGCGCAATGAATTATTGTCCTCACGTATTCCAATTCATGAACTGTGCGTTGAGACATTGTTAATCATCAGTATTAGTAATAGCGTACAAGTCAAACTGACCCTCAAGGCTTTCAATCGAAGAATAAGTCCCATCCATATGACCATAATGTGAGTTCAAGTATAAAAGGAATATGGTATATACACGAAAAGAGGGAGGAAGACAATAATTCTTACAGAAATAATTCACAAAGATGTCTAGTGAAAGCTAACCAATGTATCATTCTTACATCTGTTGTGAACCAAGGAAGCAAACGTGTAGGTATTAAACCGCCCTTGGTACGTATAATTTCCACTTTCCATTAAAAAAGGTTGGACGTTAAATAATATTTCCTGACATATTTTCACCCAAAGACTTAAGCGTTTAGGCAGAAGTTACCAACTGAAGACTTCAAAGCCTAAGGGATAATCCTCAAGCATTAGTCTCACCGTATGTTGGCTTGCGTATCACCACCACTCCTCTCTACACTACTGCACTGGCAAATTAGCTAACATGTAAATGTAATGCTGCATCCTAGCTGTGCACTGCATTGTGTATTTTAGTTTATTCTAGTTCCAGTGTGGACTTGGCTGCGATGAAAAGAAGGAATCAAGGATGCTACTTTTTTTTTTTTTTTTAGCTTTTTTACCAACACACACACACACACACACACACACACACACACACACACACACACACACACACACACACACACACACACACACACACACACACACACACACACACACACACACACACACACACACACACACACACACACACACACACACACACACACTCTCTCTCTCTCTCTCTCTCTCTCTCTCTCTCTCTCATGCAGCTCTGTGATGACATGGTGAAATCCTTTTTGCCAGGAGATGTATATTCTCTCAACCCTCCTCACTCCATGCACAATTAATTTGATCCAAGCAAAAAGCATAAATCCTGGATGATTATGCCGTGGATAACAGCAATGAATATTTCCATCTTCTCGGGACCCAAGAACAGCGGGAGATGGGGAAATTAGTTTTGTTGTATTATGTAGATGCGTGCACATTTCTGCAGAATCGACAACAATTCAGTGTGTGTGTGTCTGTCTCTGTGTGTTTGTGTGTTTGTGTGTGTGTGTGTGTGTGTGTGTGTGTGTGTGTGTGTGTGTGTGTGTCAGTGTGTGTGTGTGTGTGTGTGTGTGTGTCAGTGTGTTAAGGTGGTTCACATTTAATACAGTAAACCCACAAAAAAGACCAAACTAAACATAATTTCGCTTTGTTTTTCCTGCCCAAAAAAGTTCAATACATTTTAATGACGCCAGGTGTTCTGGTTCTTATGGATTACCGTGGTTACACTGTGTCTCTGGAGCAGCGAGCCTGTGAAGCGAGACCCCTCTCGGTAATGATCAAAATGTTAATGTAATTGTAGCAAACTCCCCCTTAACCCCTACCCCCCTACCTCCACCCTCACCCCCCCCCATCCAGAACAAAAGCACAATTAAAAAACACAGGGAAAAAGTGGCCAGCTATTGTGGGTTAATAGATAGATGAGGGGCTTTTCGGCCAGACGTTTGCGAAAAGTTTGACCGCTAGCTGGCTGGGATAAGGGCTGCAGATTGTAAGTGGACATATACTGTTCTTCCCTCTTGTGTGCAGTTGTCAGTGTGGGATGATGAAGCACCCTGGATCCTCCCCTATCCTCCCTCCCTTCTGCCCATCTTTTAGCACCCTTGTCTCGCACTTATTCCACCTCTCCTAACCCTTCTATTTCTCTCTCTATCCAAAGCCCCAATGTAGTGCTGCTGACACAAGGGTACCGTCTCCCCAAGCCCGCCTGACTTTTGACCCCCAACAGTGGAGTGTCTATATTGTCTCGTGGGGAGTTCAGGGACTAGGATATAGCATTATATAAAGATAAGACACAGACTGGGAGAAGAAACACACACAGAGCCAGAGATTGTGGCTTATGATAACCCCTTGTAACCATCTCTCAATGCTTACTTGGCACTGTACCCCCTAACTGCTGTACTACTATGAACACAAACTTCCAGGAGATATATTATTCTGTGTTAGTACAGACGAGATTGACTTTGGAATGACATGAAGTGGGTGTGCTAAAACGTACCATAACATAGATTGCTTGGAGTTTGAAGAATAGATACATATGAACATGTATATAAATACAATATTTGAGTGATAATGCAAATCTAAAGGGTCATTTTCGTGAAAAAAAAAAAAAAAAAAAACGACAAGGTGAACAAGCTTGACGTACACATAATCCCGCGTATAACACGGCTACCAGCTAAATTAATCAATAAATAAGAGCTGGATGTATGAGTTCCGGTCAGCTCTGGCTATCATTGCAGACAGTTTCATACTAGCCTTGCTCGAGGCAATGAAGACAGTGTAGTCAGTGGCGTGCACAGGTAGACCTGAAGTGGTGCTGAAGCACCTGCCCTTTTCCCCTGGCCCAATCAAGTGCCCTTTTGAAAAAAAAAAAAAAAATAAAAAATCTGAAAGTTTGTTCATTTTTTTTTTTTTTTTTTTTACAGTGTATGTGGCCTATGCCGACATACATTATCATCTAAAAATGCTCAACGATTAATAACGTTTGACAATAATGCCCCAATAAATATGCCCCCCCCCCCTCCTCCCCCTCCGCACACACTTCCTTTGTCAACGTGAACGCGCAGAGTGGACACAAACGGAGGCGCGTTGCAGCAGCAGTTCACAGCTGCTGCACACACACTCCCCGGCCTGCCCTGCCCCACCAGCGAGGTAACACATACATGAATGGAGTCAAGAGTGTATTGTTTGCCCCCTAAGCCTCAGTTGCCAAGCTATAACTTGCATTTATTTGTCTCTGTTTTAAAGTAGCCTCTATCATGCAGCACCACACAGCTGAGCATAAATTAGCCGACTGTCCTGCTTAACAAGCTAGCCCAAAAAAACAAAACAGATATGACGTGATGAACACAACTTAAGTCGGCGGAGTTTGTCATTGGTACAGCATGTGAATCTATCAGTATGCTGAATATTTAGTGTTGTTTAGGTTTACTTTAGGCTATATAATTAACACTTCACTTGCAGTAATTTATTTGCTAAATGACAAACATGCAATTCCCAATTGCAGAAAAAGTAGCCTTGTGCCTTGTTGTAATGTAACCAAGTAGTCTTTTTCAAATGGTTGGTTGGTCTGTTTTTATTTACAAATTGCAGTATAATGCCTAAAAAGGAGAGATTAAAAAGGAAAAAGAAAGGGAGCTACAGCAGGCAGCCCAGGGGAGCAGCTCTCTGCTCTCCTGGGTGAAAGTATCAGCAGCAAGGAGGAAGATGAAGATGAAAGGTCAGAGTCAAGACCAGAGTCATGTTAACTGTTCAGGGCCTTTTAAAGCTCAGATTTTAATGTTGAACTGTTCCTCAAATGTTATTGAAATATCTTAAAATCTGTCCATCCGTTTTATTTTAACTACGCAAAGTGGGTTGGTGGTACTAAATCAGTCATGAAGCTATACAAGCTAATTATGTTATTTTGTCCCAACCATAAGTTATTTCTATATGTGTTACAAGATTTTCAGTAATCTTGTATTTACCTTAATAGGATATTAATAGTACGGAGATCAGGGGCCTAACGAAGACTTCAAAGAGAGAATTCGGGATAAGGGATTATTTAAAAAAATCTGAAGCTGACTGTTTTTTTTCAAACATGTACATTTTTTCTTTCTGCTTTTTGGTAATTCTGTGTCTCCAAATTATTCCAGAAAATAGTACTAAATAGCCCACATTGACACAAGGTGATTTAGCCTTAGTTTTCTTCTCAAAGTGCACCAGATTGATGAATTTTACTTTAAAAGGTTCACATTTTTCGTCCGGGGGAGCTTTCCCCCGGACCCCCTTAAAAGGTCCAGGGTCCTAAACACAGTCTCCCAAATTCCTTTGAGAAACACTCTATGTGTGGCCGGGTATTAAAAGTCATTAGGCCAGGGGGGGAATTTGTACAAGTACCCTTAAAATGATTTGGTCATTAATCAATAAAATATATTGTGCCCTTTTTTTTGCACTGAGCACCTGCCCCCCAAAATGTCTGTGCACGCCACTGAGTGTAGTAATATAATATGCTAGAAAGTACGCTTGTTTATAATGCCCAATACAACTCACTCTCCCACCCTCAGGGGTTTTCTGAATTAGATTGTGTCAAGTACATTATCTGGTTTTCTAACTTTAAACGGGGAGATCTGAGAGGGCAAGAGACACCAGGTTAATACAGAGAGAGAGAAAGAGAGAGAGAGAGAGAGAGAGAGAGAGATCGAGAGAGTGAGAAACGTTAGGTTAACATGAGAGAGAGAGAGAGAGACCATTAGGTTAACATGAGAGAGAGAGAGAGAGAGAGAGAGAGACCATTAGGTTAACATGAGAGACAGAGATAGAGAGAGTTAACATGAGAGAGAGAGAGAGAGACCATTAGGTTAACATGAGAGAGAGAGAGCGAGAGAGAGACCATTAGGTTAACATGAGAGAGAGAGAGAGATAACAGAGAGAGAGAGAGAGAGAGAGAGAGAGAGAGAGAGAGAGAGAGACCACTAAGTGTCAGTTAAGCTAAGTGCTAACTTATACTCACTATGATCTACTGTACTTCTGTGAACTCAAACCTAGACATACGTCTCTGCAGGCAAAGACCAGAACAACTCTGGCCTGGAATGACATGAAGAGGAATGCTTAAGTATGTACAATGCTCTAAATATGCACCCAGTGTGTCCCGGTTACAGCTAGTTCTTCTTGTAACCGGGACAACACACACACACACACACACACACACACACACACACACACACACACACACACACACACACACACACACACACACACACACACACACAAACTTGTAGTCCGCTGCTTAGCCGTTTCATTTGGCACATCTGCTCTCATTTCCAGTGTGAAAAAAAGAGAGATGGATGGGGGTTGATGGTGTGCAAATGTTATTCTAGCTTTTCCCTGTAATCTAGAAATCCTAAAGTTTAATGGGCATGCTGCTTCTTCATAAGCAGCGAGAAAAAGCCTCTCCCCATGCAAGCACTTACAGCGGCATGAATTATCCATGTGTCTCTCTATGTTTATTTAAAAATCAAATATTAGAGCATGATCTGTTTTGAGTGAGTTTCTAATATAAGAGCAACTAGATCAAAAAGTGTGTTTTAAAAAGTTATAGAAACATGTGACGACGAGTCATGTTTGTAAAGACTGGAATACATATCAATAAAATAATGAAATATGATCGATTAGAAAAATGCAACAAAAAAAAATTGCTGATTTTTCCATCCATGGGTCACACTTTAATTATGCATGCGAATATACTGTACTGTACCTACTCAATAATTTATACAGTCAAGCAAAATGACTGATTGGGACACCGATGCATTCACTGTCTGATGCAAAAAATGGGACAGAAATCAGAGTATGGGGGGGGGGGGGGGGCCAGGTGTTTGAGGGTCTTAATGTGTCACTACAAAAAAATTATGAAATATTCATTTAATGGGTCTGGGAGTTTTGAGAGGGGGGAAGAGGAACGCCCCCCCCACCGACTTTTGTAAAAAAAAAAACGCTGCTCATAATTGTGTGAGAGGAGAGTCCATATATCTCTCCGGGGTTTACAGTTAAACTTCTGGCTGTGTGGAGGTTACTGAGAGGAGTGCACGCTGTCCTGGACTGGCTTTAATGCAGTAGACATGGAGGAGGAATACAGAATTGAGAAGTCTCTCTCTCGCTCTCTGTCTTTCTCTGTCTAACTCTCTGCCTCTCTCTCTCTGCCTCTATCACTTTATCTGCCTCTCCCTCTCCTTCTCTGTTTCTCTCTCTCCTCTCTCTATCTTTGCCTCACTCTATCCCTCTCTCCCTCTCTCTCTCTATCTCCCTCTCCCTCTCTCTCCCGCTCTCTCCCTCCCTCTCTCTCTCTCCCTCTCTCTCTCTCTCCCTCTATCCCTTCCTCTCTCTCTCTCCTTCTCTCTCTATCTCTCTCTCCCTCTCTCTCCTTCTATCTATCCCTCCCTCTC
Organism: Hyperoplus lanceolatus; assembly: GCA_026929865.2. Lineage (NCBI taxonomy): Eukaryota > Metazoa > Chordata > Actinopteri > Uranoscopiformes > Ammodytidae > Hyperoplus > Hyperoplus lanceolatus. The sequence goes on from CM049395.1 coordinate 38,201,623, forward strand.
TCTCTCCCTACCTCCATCTCTCTCCTTCTCTCTCTCCCTCTCTCCCTCTCTCTCCTTCTCCCTCTCTCTCCTTCTCCCTCTCCGTCCCTCTCTCTCTCCCTCCCTCCCTCTCTCCTTGCCTTGCCACTGGCCTCATTAGTATTCTCTGCACAGTGTAGGACACCAGTTTCTAAATTTAACCAATACAAAAAAAAGGGAACTACAGTATAGTGGACTCTCCCCTTCTTCTCTCACAGTTGAAGCTTAGGAGACCTGAACTGCTCCGATAGCCACCAGAGGACCTGTGTGTGTGTGTGTGTGTGTGTGTGTGTGTGTGTGTGTGTGTGTGTGTGTGTGTGTGTGTGTGTGTGTGTGCGTGCATGCGTGCGTGTCTGCGTGTGTGTGCCCGCCTCTGGCCAAAAACTACCAGCTCTCGAAGTAAAACCGCCCTGTGACACGGCGCTTGATTGGGTGTTTGTAATGACATGCCTCAGTGCAGCTGGCAGGGCGCTTTAGGCCCTCGTTTATACATTTACACATTTACATCCACTACTTTACTGCTGGGATTCTGGTTCAGGGATTGCCACATCAATAATATTTACTCCCTCACTGGGCGCTCTGTACCATATCGGCTCCGGCCTTTGTTGCAGTGGTCATGGGTTCAAATCCGACCCGTGGACCTTTTACTGCAGGTCATCCCCCCTCTCTCTCTCTCTCTCTCTCTGTCACACATACACTTATAATACTGTACTATTCCTTTAAAGCAGCAAAGTGTTTGTTGTTAGTAGTGCCCCATTTGGACAAATGCGGTATTGTGTTAAATAAACTAGCGCCTGCTGTCCTTAAAATCTTTGCTAGCGCGTAGCAGCCGTGGTGCGTGCATTTGTTTAGGGAGTGTGTGAAAGAGAGCCAGCAGGATGCATCCGGGTCTGTAATGTAATTATTATATTCATCAGAGGAAAAAAAACCTGACTGTTTCAGAAACATTTTAAAGTTCCCGGTATGATATTAAATCAAGAGGTATGAATAGACCATGGTAGACAAACATGTTACTCCAGGAGTCTTTGTATGCAGAGCCCATATTAAGATGACCCCCCCCCCCCATCTGTAGCTTTACAATTAGCAGTTGGTCCCGACTAATGAATGGATAAACACAAGAGATAATACAGGCGGGCATCGGTAGAGTATAGCTTTTAGTCCCTCGCCCAATCTCCGAAACATGTCACTAAGTGTGCTCAGATGAGTGCGGGCAGGTGCTTCGGCAATCAACTGCAGTCCAACCCAATTCATTAGAGGCCCTGATAGCCGGCACTGATCTAAAAAAAAAAAAAAACTTTGCCCGCCCGCACTCACTGCTCCGAGTAATGGAAGTGGCAATAAATGGAAAGCTTTGTGGGGAAGCGGAGGATAGGAGTAGAAAGAAAAAAGACAGACAGAGCATGCATCTATCAATTAAATGACAGAGGGGGACAGAGGGGGGCCAGAGTCTGTGTGTGTGTGTGTGTGTGTGTGTGTGTGTGTGTGTGTGTGTGTGTGTCCGCGGTGAATTAAGAGAATCCGATGGCCTATTTTTTTTCAACCTCTCATTGGAAATCATCAACACTAAATACAGCAGTGGCTAGATAAACAGGGACAGGGACAGGGAATCCAATACAGTATGGAATGGATGGACAAATAGTTCCACAGGCCTGTCACACAAGGGTGGGCTAGGAAATTATCCACTGCCTTCAAAATGGAGTCTCGTTGTTAATAAGACTTTTTCGAAAGGGCTTGCTGTCTGCTGTGGTGCGCCGTTCCTCAAATAAATGATTTTTTTTTTCCTAAATTGAACTGTTATTCCAGATTGTTTTCTTTGTTTTATTGCGAGAACACACACACACACACACACACACACACACACACACACACACACACACACACACACACACACACACACAAAGTCCAACATATTCTCCAGCATGCTCTAAGGGATGAGACACTTCTGACAGTTATTTGGATATTTGTGTGTGTGTGTGTGTGTGTGTGTGTGTGTCTCTCTCTGTGTGTGTGTCTCTTTCAGTGTGTGTCTCTCGCTCTCTGTGTGTGTGTGTGTGTGTGTGTGTGTCTGTGTCTGTGTGTGTCTCTTTCAGTGTGTGTCTCTCGCTCTGTGTGTGTGTGTGTGTGTCTCTCTTTCTGTCTGTGTGTACATAGTGTGTGTGTGTGTGTGTGTGTGTGTGTGTGTGTGTGTGTGTGTGTGTGTGTGTGTGTGTGTGTGTGTGTGTGTCTCCGTGGCAGTGAAGTGGGTGGGTGGGCTGAGTAACGATGTTGTTAGCGGTTGCCAGCATTTCTTTTTCCCTTTGCAAATGCTTGTTTTTCCGCCGTTAATGGCTCAATGCCCCTCGAAGAGACGACACCCGAGGCTACCAGCAATTGTTTGTTTTTCTCTCATTCTTTTCTTCGAATTTTTTCGAGATGATACGGCTTAAATTATCCGCTATTTCTCTATTTCTTTATTCCTCAGTCCGATATATATAAAGGGACAGGCATATTGAGAGATGTGCATTCAACCCAATTTATAAATCTTCATGGATCAGGGGGTTTTAGTATCAAAAAGCATTTGTTGAAGCATTTATTAAGAGACTATGGTTTTACATGGAGATTTACCTGCTTCACACCTCATTACAATGTTAAAATGTTGACATTGTAGCGTTGGGAAGTTATTAAAGACCTATTTCACCGTTGGGAATATGAAGGTGTATTGCACTGTTGAGATCCTATGTAGTATAAATGTGCAAACTATTTTAGAAGTCGGTTCATCCTAGCCTGAGAGAAGGCAGAAAGAGTGTTTTATGGTCTCTCTGTCTAACACTACAGTTTACCATGTGTGACATCACGCATGGTAAAATGTAGGGTTAGGATTTACAGGACAGCTGGGCCAAGGGAAGACTGAGGAAAGACTGAGGGAAGAAAAACCTCCTTCGTTATAGTATATTAGCAATTTTATAATGCTAGAACGCCTGTACCATATGGGTGAAGTATTCCTTTTTAAAATAATCATCCGTTTGTTAAAGGGTGTAAGGTTTAGTTGCACCACCGTATCTTGAAGTGCAGAAACCCCCTGACGCTGCGATGTTTTGATTCGCGAGATGTTAAACCAAAGTTAAGTTCAAGTAAAGTTTGTTATTCCTCAAGGATATCCATGGTAGGCCAGGATCAGAATCAATAATGTATCTTTCTAGCCTCAACTACCCTCACTGATAAAAAAAGTCAACATATTTGTGATGTTAAAGGAGCATTTAGGTGTTAGCTACCTTTTCGTTTTTATGTTTTAACACATAAAAGCCCAGTTAAAGTTGTTAAACATAGTAGTGAAAAGCATGTTACATTTGAGTGCTGACAAACTTAAAGAGAAGCAATGTGTCCAACCATTAAAGGTACAGTGTGTAATATTGGAGTATTTAAGCAGCATCTAGTGGTGAAAGTTCTAGATTGCAACGCTCCTTTGCTCACCCCTTCCCTTTGTTAGAATTTACAGAAGCTACGGTGGCCTTCAAGGACAAGAAGCTAGTTACTAAAGATGGCATCATTCACCACTGCCTCAAGTCTTTCCACAATATCAAGTGATGAAATGAAGATGTATTTAGTTATTTATTCTATAGTACTTCTTCTTCTTATGGTCTTCCAACAGGTGCATTTCCCCAGGACGCCTACTATATATAAAACACATAGTTTGTCCATTCTGTGCTACTGTAGAAACATGGCAGCCTCAGCGCTGTGCTTTTATGTAGATATAAAACGCTCATTGTAAGGTAAAAAAAAGGCAATTTCAAGCAATAGTACACTAATTACAACATACTTATGAATACTATTTTCAATATCTACCAAGTCTGGTCTGGAAAATGCTAATTCCCTTTACCTCGCACTGTACCTTTAAGACAATACCACTATCAATATGACGTATAGAAACACAGTCTCTGCAAATCCATTCCATTAAGACAAAATGTATTCGACAATGAAAATAGTTTATGGGTGTTTTGCTGCTCCGTCTCTCACACTCATACATATGTATCGAGCCCAGGCAGGCAGGCAGTTAGGCAGGCAGGCAGTGAGACCGTCAGTCAGGCAGACAGACAGACAGACAGGCAGTTAGGCAGTCAGGTAGTGAGGCTGAGAACAGCATGGGGCCCTGTTTGCCACTGTGTATATCTAATTGCCTGACCACCGACGGTTAGCGACTAGATTCAAATCCAACCGCTAAATGTTTTTCCTGAGATATTTTATTCCACTTCTTCTTTCCCCCTAAAGCCAACGTTCACTTTGAGCCTCCCAAGAAGCTGTTAAAGGGGTTAAAACATCTGCCTTCTACCTGCTGTGTGGAAAAAGCCCCGCAGTCCACCTTTATCAATCAATCAATCAGGGAATGGTAAATGTTCGGAGCCAGTTTTCGGAGCTATTCAAGTTCCCTGTTAAAATCTACTGCAGATTTTTTGGCACCGGAGCAGTTTTTTTCCGATGATGTTGCCAATGTTATGTCGGTGCGATTAGGCATAGGGAGAGTTAATGCTGTCGGGCTGTCTTACAGGTGCATGGATGAGGGTGGGGGTTGGGATGAGGGGGGGTGGGTGGGGGTGGGGGGTATGCATCTGGTCAAGCAGAGCGAGAGGGCGTTTGACAGATAGAGTGCTGTAGCTTATTCACACAGGTGCACTCATACAGCAGTGACACTACATTTTCAACATGGACGCCTGCCAGACCCACATACATAATCACTTCCTCCAAGTGTATTAAACATGGAATTTCATAAACATATGCAGCTTTTAAAGGTGGAGTCAGTGATTCTAGAAAACCTTTGTCAAAGTCAGTAAACATCTACTCACAATCTACTACCTGCCTGTACTGTATGCACTGACAATGAAGCCTAGGCTCTGTACAATGGTATGTAAACTAGGTAAGATCAAATGTATTGACTTTGATTATATAAGTGATCATTTTCATTTAGGGGAAATAATTAAAATTTAAAAAAATGTTACCCTATACAGTTGGTGGTAGGCAACAGTGTCAGACCCACAAACAACCTAATAACTTAACAATGTTCGTGGTAAGTTATAACCATCTCTAGTCTAACGGACATGTCAAAACAACACTTTCTTAGTCGCTTTGCTTCAGGCATCAATTAGTGCAGCCCTCCGCGGAGCTTTTTGTGAGATTTACATCCACAGCTATGCAAAGGTCACAGAGACTACTAACACTCACATTGCTAAGACAACGTTTTCTCACACTCACTGTAGTTTCATACGTCTACAGATACACACCACAGTTTGCTTTAGGGGCTTCATTGAAAAATAGTCAAACTAATTTTCAGAAATGGTTCATCTATCGTTATTAAGTCTCCATTCAAGCCTTTGTCTGAAGTCCTAATACAATCGGTAGGAGGGGAATTGAGCTTGGTAAGAAGGAGATATGTGTTTTTAAAGGGTAAATGTATCAAAGTGGGGCATCATAATGAAAACTTAAAAGCAGTGGAAAAAACGGCACTGAAGGAGAGTGTACAATGATCCGAGCTAAGTAGGAAAATTAGCTTTTTCATTTAAAAATGTATGGAGATATGGCTGTAGCTCACAGGCTTGACAAGAGTTTTACTTAATTGATTTTGGGGGGATTTTTCTGGTGACCAAATACATACTTCTCTAGCCTGGTCCTACCTTCATTTCATTTGTACAGAAGGTCCGGAATCGCTCAATTGACAAACGTTAACTCACTTGCAGGCGGGTGTCTGTTGAAAATTAAAACTATTGGATCTGCCCAGTGCAATCGCATAACGTTTGGTCGTGACGTATGTCATGCGCCGGCTTCTGAGCCACTCCCTCTGTTCGTTGATTGGACCGGCAAAAATCTCTCCGAAGAAAAAAACCTAAGAATATACCGCAGCCCCAGACTGATAGTGAAGGCAAATGAAAATTGAGCGGAAGTAGGAAGCGGGGCGGTGCCAGGCTAATACTGGTCCATAAAGAGTGCACAATGTACTCATTTTGACAACATACTTATGAGTTGTATTAACAATCTTAATTAAAGATGAAAACACATACAGTATTTTTAAAGATCGCCCATTGGTTGTTAACTAAACTATTACTACGTCATTGAGAACATAGGGCAGTTTGATATTAAAACATAGATATACGTACCTTCAGTTTAGGTATCGAGACATGTGTTCAAATGTATTTTTGGATACTGTTCTATGACAATATGGGAGAATACAAATTTCAATGTATCCAACCATTGACTAATAAAGTAACTTAACATTCGCGTTGCCAATGTGTTGGTTTCAGCATATTATACACACACGTGAACATATTTTTTTGTGCTAAAATTAACTGGTATCTGGGTTTTCTTAATTCAGCACATCTTCCATTTCCATGATAACAAATGGCTTCAAGTCACAAAGGGATAGTGAATATTTTTTTCCCTTTCATTTTCTATGCTAATTTATACCATGTAAAAACATTTACATTGTCATAAATGGCCCCCAAAGTGCTCTTTTTTAAAAGAAAAATGCTCTGGTGCTGGTGTGAAAAAAAATCAAAATCCAATTTGAATACTAATTCAGTTCTTGTACTCTCTGGAAAATTGCCTCTTCATTGTGTTCTGCACTTTAGCCATCCATCTCTTCCGATAGATAGATAGATAGATAGATAGATAGATAGATAGATAGATAGATAGATAGATAGATAGATAGATAGATAGATAGATAGATAGATAGATAGATAGATAGATAGATAGATAACTGATGTTACTTTGGATTATACATCTGCATTTGTTCACGCTAAACCCTAATATTCTGTATTAACTGAAAATGCTGTACATCTACTAAGGAAAGCAAGACTGTATCTATCTATCTATCTACTGGAGCAGCCCTCGTGGGGTATATGTGTGTGCAGAGTGGATTGCTTAAATTGAGGAAGCCAGCAGGCTGATCTGTAGATCATTTAAATTGCACACAAAGGGAGATTCGGAGATGATCTTCTGTGGGGGCAATTTAGGACAGTCTGGTTTGGGTTTACATGTCTCGGGGAAAGGGTGAACGTCTAATAACTCATTTATTGGCTAAATGGATTGTCCTAAAGTTACTGAATCAGACTTCTTAGTGCCCCACGAGATATCGCCTCCAGGGATGATTACCCCAGAAGTCCTCTGAAACCGTAGGTTGGAGTTAGTTAGGGTCCACCAATCAGGAGTTAGGCGAGGTGGAGCTTACTGACCTAAGGACCAATCAGCTCACTTAGATTTGCAGGTTAAAGGCCACCACAATTCAGGAAGAGACAGGTCTTTTAGTTTACAGGAACTCTTCATAGATGTTTGTTTTATGCATGTACCTCTATTAGTTTTTGGCTACAAAAACTTTAACTTTTTATTGGCTAGCTTTTATTATCTATCTGTCTATTTATCTATCGATCTATCTATCTCTCTGTCTCTCTGTTTCTCTCCCTCTCTCTATCTCTCTCTCTCTTGGTGTATTGTTACTTTAAGCCTTTTAACACATACATTGCCCTTGATATTTTTCTTCCTTTCTTCAGTATTTAGACATGAAGATTAATTAACTATGAAAAACAGCACCGATCCCTTTTTAAAAGAGTGTGTGTGCCACCACAAATTTAGCAGCACTCAGCCCCATTTAATTCCGCCAGCCTTCATTTAGGTCATTGCAGATGTCATTGACTAAATGTAGACCAAAGCTATTTTCGCTCGTTACAAATGACTCTGCAAAGCCAAAGTGACGCAAGACAGATGGATCTAGAGGCGTCTTCGGGGGCCAATAGACTCCTGAAACTGAAGCAGCAGTTAACAATAAGTCTAATATGGTCCTTTAGAAATGAAATACAAGCGCACAGATGTATAAGGAAACATCTTTTGTAATGAACTCTTGGCTAACATAAACTATAGTTGGCTTGAAGAAAAAATACAAGCGCGCAGATCTACTTCTTCTTTTTTATTCTGGTCCTCATTGTCTTTTTCTAGCACCTATTAATCTGGTTTGGTTTGTTGTGTGTGTATGTGAGTATGTGTATTTATCTTGTTGTATATGTGTTTTTATTTTGATTAGTATTTATTTGATTGTACTTGCCGTACTGTATGTATTTTGTTTAAAGGGACACTGTGTAACATTTTAAATAATTTATCAGCTAAAATAAATATCCTCATTCATAAATATGTCCTCATTGGTGTAAAATCACCTCTGCCAAAAATCTGAATTATCCTCCTGAGCGGAGAATTACAAATATTAATGTTACATTTTGTCCATTGAGCAGGCAAGTCTCATGGAGGAATCCATGTTTTTGGAATGTCATCAGGTGCATTGTTTAAAATTTAGAATTGTTCTTGTCCTTGAAGGCCACTGTAGCTTCTGTTAGTATTCGAAAGGGTTGGGGTTACCCAGGGAGCGTTGCATTCTGGAACTTTCTAGAACTTTCTTGATGATGTCACATTACACAGTGTCCCTTTAAGCACTTTGTAAACCGTTGTTTTTAAAGGTGCTAATATAAAAATATTATTATTATTATTATTATTATTATTATTATTATTATTGTGAGATGTATAAAGCAAAAAACGTATGTGCACACAACCCCAACACACACACACACACACACACACACACACACACGGAAACACACACTCACTCACACACACACACACACACACACACACACACACACACACACACTCACTCACATACACATAATGTACATACATACACACACATACACTATAGTGGGCTTGTGATATAGATGTAGGCATGACAGGCGTTAAATAGATGTACCCAGTTTTTTTTTTTATATATGTTTTTTAATATTTTATTGTCGTGTGTCTGCGACTGACATTCAGCCATACTGTAGACTCTGCTGACCCTCTGGCTTTCAAACCCCTAAGAGGAACACAACCCCAACACACACACACACACACACACACACACACACACACACACACACACACACACACACACACACACACACACACACACACAAACACCACACGTACTCGCACACATGCACACATACACACACACACAAACATACACACACAAGCACACACACACACACAAACACACTCATGCGCGCACACACAAACACACACATGCGCGCACACACATGCACACACACACACACACACACACACACACACACACACACACACACACACACACACACACACACACACACACACACACAAACAAACGCTTGCTAGCACACACACACACACACACCACCTCCTGGGGCCTGTGCACACAGCCACAGCTCTGAAAAGGAACTGTTGTCTGCAGGCCAAGAGATAAGCCTTCTGTCTGTCTGTCTGTCTGTCTGTCTCTCTCTCTCTCTCTTTCCTTATGTTCCTCCCTGGGTCCTTCTCTCTCTCTCCCCCCCTCTCTCTCTATGTCTCTCTCTCTCTCTCTGTCTATCTCTCTCTCTCTCTCCTCTCTCCCCCTCTCTCTCTCTCCCTCCCTCCCTCCCTCTCTCTCCCTCTCTCTCTCCCTCTCTCTCTTTCTCTCTCTATCTCTCCTCTGCTGTACACCATCTCTTCATCCCTGTTAATCTTTCCCATGCACATGTACCAGAGTTATAAAAAAAATGGACTTTATCTATTTTCATTTCAATTGATGTTTTTTGAATTTTATCCGTTTTTTTTCTTCATTTTTATTGTATTACACTTTCCTGTAGACACGACCTTGATCTGCCCCTCTGCTTCCTAAACAGAATTTGAGTGGATACCAAAGTCAACTTGACTTTTAACCAGACCATATTGCAAAAGGAGATTTGAAAGCTAAACAATGACGTCTACAAAACTTATATTAGCAGTCAACGCAGGAAACTTAAATACAAATGACAATACAATTAAAAAATAAATAAGATAAAACTCACAAACATGTATCAAAATAAGTCTAAATATATTTGTTCTATGTTGCACACACACACACACACACACACACACACACACAGACACAGACGCACACACAAACACAAACACACACGGCCCCCAACACACACACACTGCGACGGGACATCCGATGCCCCTTGCTGTGTCTACTATACCCTTGTCCTGTTTGTCTTTTTGTGCTGACATGAGTGTCCCCTACTCATGACCCCGAGTGTCTTCACCCTCAACCTGTCTGCTAAAGCCCTGACTGTGGGCAAACCACTCCATCAAAACGCCCCTCTCTCTGCCAACGCAAACAGCTGATTCTAGACCAGCGGTAATTCGAGCTATATGACCTTGTTAAGGCAAACTTGGAGGTCATATCTGTCCTCACTTAATCCCCTATCTCACTGGGCTGCGACAGTGTGCGACAAGTTGGAGACACAAAATTGCGAGAACATATGTGAATAAGCGACAATTTTCACTTGCAGTCTCACTGAGTTGGTTCCTCATGACACGTTTGCGAATGTCCCATGGCCAAAACTTGCCGGGAGCTCGCATTTATGTCTCGCGAACGTTTGGCGAGCGTCGCACGAACGGAATGCCAGTGTCATTTGTGTCTCAAATCAGTCGCAATTTAGTTTCATATGTCGCCAAAATGTCACACATTGCACACACTTTCTGACTTGCGGAAACTAAATAGAGAAGGGTTTGCGACGCGTTCGAGACAACCTGAGTTAGAGACTCCCTCGCGAATGCAGTCTCCAACTTGTAACAAACAGTCGCAGCCCAGTGAGATTTACACAGGGGAAAATGCAACTGTTTTCCCCTTTACGGTCTCAAAAGTTAACACATTCAGACTCAATTAATTTGAAAACTCAACTCGTCCACATGCTTTCGAAAAAAAAAAAAACATGTTGGAATCGCAGTAGTGCGCATGCCAAGCCAATAGTCGGCGGTGACACTTAGCCTAGTAGTTTGGGGTTTTTAGTATAAACAGGGTCTTATAATCCATTTCAGTGGCTCCAAACAAAGCCCAATACAAGGACAGGGCTCAAACACATTAGGTCAATTAAGTCACCTAGTTCTCCTTTGTTGGCAAGTCCCAGATGCAAACAAAATTGGTGATAAAGCTCAAGCTGTAGACTGGGCACTGTGATTTATGTGCTAGTGCCCGAAAAAATGTTGGCTCCGCAAGGGTCATTGAACCAGCCATGACTTTAACCTTAAGTCCCCCAGACACACACACACACACACACACACACACACACACACACACACACACACACACACACACACACACACACACAAACACAAACACAAACACAAACACTTTTTTTCTTCACTCCAGGCCACACACTGTATTGATTTTAATGCTGTATTCATTGAAAATCCAAACTATATGAGTACCCTTTTTTAAATTAAAGCTATAGTGCGGAACTTCTGCCACCCCCATGATGAATTTGAGTAATTACAACAACACTGTCTGTGCATCTACATGAGGTAAAGGCTTCGCTGGTGGAGCATGGATTTTATACCTTCTGCTGTACGTCCAGGTTATTTTTCTTAGCAGTAGAATCAACAACTGAACCATTTCTTGGGCTCTTCTTTGGGTTTTCTGAGCTCCTACATCAGTTTTGTGGAACTCATCAAGCATAATCAACTTTGCGTAAACTCATTTTTCGGTGGCTTGAATGTAACCGACATTCATTCATATGAAAAAGTTACAGCAGATTAAATCCATTATATAGTCACATAGACCGTGTTAATCCCAATTTGGTAACAGTGCAGCAAAGTAAATTAAAGTAACTTTCCCTTTGAAAAAAAAAAAAATAATAATCGGTCCGTATCTTACAACTCCAGAAAAGTCGTTCTGAGTATATCGCTATCAATAATCTCATTTTCACACACACACACACACACACACACACACACACACACACACACACACACACACACACACACACACACACACTTTGGAGCCACACAGCTGTGAGTCAGAGTTGAAGTGAGGACAGTGGAGAGGCTTTACTTGTCACACTCTTCTTGAGCTATTTCATACTTTTTCAAAACCACACACACACACACACACACACACACACACACACACACACACACACACACACACACACACACAGAGAATGAAAATATGGATTTAGCTCCGTTGATGGGAATAGACTAGTCTGCTTATGCAATACTTGCAGCATAGCAGTGCAATGTGACAATGTGGACGACTGGCTGTGAGCATTCATAATCAATACAATGAAGAATTCACCATGTTAAAGCTATAGTGCGTAACTTTTTTCTATAAATGAATGTTGGTTACATTCAAGCCATCGCCTAAACGAGTTGACACTAACTAGATTAAGCCTATCAGCTCCCACAACACTCTCTCTGTATTTCTCAGTATGGCAGCGTTTATAAACTGGTGTCCCCCCCCCCCCCGACACTGGTGCAGGAGCTCAGAAAAATCCCAAGAAGCGCCGACGAAATGATTCAGTTGTTGATTCCACTGCTAAGAAAAAAAACCTGGACGTACAGCAGAAGGTATAAAATCCATGCGTGATCACCGAAGGTTTCACCTCATGTAGATGCACCGACAGAATTGTAAATGGTTGGAAGCCATCGGGGGCGACAGACGTTACGCACTATAGCTTTAGTAATGCACTGCCTCGCTCAATACATATTATATAATGCATTTTTAAAGAAGACGTATGGGCGTGCTATTTACATTAGGGTCATTCAGTGAACACATATTAACTCCAATCAATCATTTAGAATGCATGACCTCACAGTGTTCCAGGCTCCACTGGCCACAGACAGACAAGGTGACCACCACTATCATTGGAATTAATGGGATGCGTCCATTAAAACATTAAAACGGTTTTTAGTGTTTGATCTGTATCTATAAATTAGCTAAATAAGTCAAGCGGTTGATTTGTTTGGACTTTGTTTGTAATGTTACAATTAAGAGGTTGAGTTATTGCCGTGAGCTTGACCCCTTTGTCCTGCTCTGGCTCGAGGACAATTTTTAACAGCAGACAACAAATGTCCTCACGAGCACAGTGGAATGTTTGTCTCTAAGGGGCTTTAAGATTAAGCAACAGGCAGGCGTTGGACAACCTTTAAACAAAAACATACAACCGATATTAAATAGTCACTTTACTACAATGTTAGACCAGGAAAATCAGCAAGTTTTGGCATTTGTAACTGGCATTGACATTGTTGCTTGAAAAAAAAAAAACAGACAAACATACACGCACACACACACACACACACACAAAACACACACACACGCACACACACACACACAGTTAATTGATTTATAAAACAAACAGACACACTTTTTTATTTATTGATTTATAAGATAGTGGCGGACTAAATTGACTATTTGTTTGGATTGGATCCCCTGCAGCTCTTACTTAATTGCATTAAGATAAATAATCATGTTCTAAGGGTATCTAAATTTGCTTGCTTATCTAAATTGCATTCCCATGCAAAACATTTTTTTCTGTAATACAATAATCTCTATTAAGTGGCCACATTATATGCTATGAATACTATTTGAAATCACATAAATGCAGAGGATCAGTTTTGTCCCATTACTTTAGTTACAGAGATTTATTTGTTACATACTGTATTAAGAGTAAGATTAAGACATATGGATCTTATTCAATCTATCTTTGTTTTGGTTGTCAAACAGCTGCATGGCTATACAATGAATGCATTATGAAACATGCTAAATATGTTGATGTTAAAGACCTACTTCACCGGTGGAAATATGAAGGTGTATTGATCTCTGAGATCCTATGTAGTATTAATGTGCAAACATTTGAGAAATTGGATAATCCTAGCCTGAGAAAAGGCAGAAAGAGTGTTTTATGGTCTCACTGTCTAACCCTACGTTTTACCATGGGTGACATCACCCATGCTAAAATGTAGAGTTAGGATTAACAGGACAGCTGGGCCAAGGGAAGACTGAGGGAAGAAAAACCTCATTCATTATATTATAATAGTGATTTTATAATGATAGAACACCCGTTCCATATGGGTGAAGTATTCCTTTAATGTTTGAGCTGTTAGTATATTGAGGTCCTTGATGAAATTACTCTTTTTATAAAAAAATCGGCAACGTAATGAATACATAACGTCCCACAAGCCTCTAAACAAGTCATAATGTCCATTGTGTTTAGGAAACTAACCACACATCTGCATCAGCTTTTAATATTCCACATCAAAATGAATAAAGATCATGAGGACCCTTTTTCCCCACTAATACAGGGGAGGATTAGAGGGAAAATGAATAAGTAAAGTCATTCATAGAATTAACATAATAAAATATTGAATTCCATGTCGAGAAAATGGGCCTCCATTATAATAATGTAGAGGGGGAATGGGTTGGCAGAATTTTGGAAACAAAAGACAGAAGACAGTCCAGAAGGTTATTAACCTTGGGAATGTGTTAATGCATGTTCATCAGTAAATTCATCAGTAGCTTCATTTTTTTTTTACTCCAATCTGCTTTTTTGCATAATTGTAATTAGAATTTTCTCTCCCCTATAACCACATATTCTACCCTAGCTCTCTGTCTTTACCTGCAAGTCCCATCCACGGTTAATATCCTTGAGAATTACAGCGGACCCAAAAGAGTCTGATTATATTTGTCACCCCTTGTAGACCTTTTCTGAATCTTCTACTTTGCATAAAAGTCGGAAATTGTGGGTGTCATTTTAATTGTGTGTCGCTTTAAAGGTGGAGTCAGTGATTCTGGAGAACGCTTGTTGTCAAAAAAAAATGTTTTGGACCCACCGTAGCTATAGCAACATGCCCGTTTACAGAACCTAGGCTGTGTATACACACTGGATTCTTTATCTCAGGCTCACACTACGGAAAAGTAGTAGATTGTGGCGAGATACTGATTTTGGCAAAAAGTTATTTCGACAACAAAACAAGCATTCTCCAGAATTAGTCCACCTTTAACAGCACAGGTGACTGCGAAGATGACAACAATATTCATCACCCAAGCAGTTGTGTTGACATGTCCTGCCCTTGTCTGCTCTTAGCTGTGTGTGTGTGTGTGTGTGTGTGTGTGTGTGTGTGTGTGTGTGTGTGTGTGTGTGTGTGTGTGTGTGTGAATAATTAGCCCATCCTTTCAGCTGTGCCTCTTTCATCGCGCCCTAACCATGAATATTATGTAGCGTTGTCGTGCTAGTGACAGTGACAGCGGTGGCAGCCATCCATGCACAGAGCCACTGGCAGTGTGATGTGATGTGTCAGTTCAAGGCAATGAGAGAAAGAAACACAGAAATGATGGCGACGCAACAGCGCTACATTTAGTGGTTTGGTTTTATACATCTTAGTCTCAGATAGTATAATGTTGCTGCACAGCTTGTTAAACATGTAGCTTTGCATACACTGTGTACAAAAATGGGCCAAATTCACCACTTCACCAACTCTAGCCCTTAGAACTACCCCTCTGAATTGCACATGTACATGTTTAGGGATATCTCAAGTCCCTCTAGCAAGAGGTAAGGCTAGATGGCCTTCCAAACAGAGTTGTTCCAGCCTCACAACATACAAATTAAGTTAGTCTGTTCTGGGCTACTGTAGAAACATGGTGGAGCAAAATGAAGGAGTGCTCCGATACGTAGATATAAAACACTCATTTTAAGGTAATAAACACTAAACAATGTTCTAGCGATTGTAAACTTGTACTTGTGAATATTATATTCCATTGAAAATGTCAATACTTTCTACACACTATATCTTTAATATCCAGCACTCAGGTACACATATAACTCAAGGGTAACAATAGCCAAACCAACTCTACTTAATAACAAGACTGTACCGGCCTCATCCATTGTGAAATCCAAATGTCCCCCTTGCATACTAAATGAGGAGACAGTCCACACTCAGGTCCATGATTCAGATTAACTGTGGCACCCTGGGCTAAACTCAGACACCCTCATGTGATATTCAGACAGACAGCCTGCGTCACAAAGTGAAGAGTTTAATGACATTTAAATGTTAAACGGATCGCTGAGTCTAGTTGGCAATAATTAGGTGGATTAGAAACCAATCCCAGGAAGATATTCTTTTTTTTTTTGTGGCATTTCTAGAGTCATCTTGCCAACATGGCTAGGTGCAATACAAATGTATTAGACAGTTGTTCCTGTCTGTAATATAACATTTGCAGACAGCAATGCAAATTCTACTACAATTAAGTAAAACTGCAGAATGGTTGAATAGGGTATACATGTATAACTTATAGATCTAGAATAATCAAGAAATAGATCATATAGAAAGATCATAGATATTATACATCATATAAACAAGACGTTTGCCAGTTTATTACTAAAATACACATTTGGCGTACATTTTCAACCAACATTCTAAATGTTGTACAAGGCCAGAGTTGACTCTTTCTTACATGTTACAAATCGTCACCCTCTTAAAATAATGGCCTAAGTCACTTTTTGGCCAAAATGATTTTTTTTGCTTAAATCAACTCCTTACGATGCTGGCCAGCTCTGGTAAAATGGCCTAATTCCTCAGTTGAACAGATCATGTGATTTTACCTGACATAGACCATTATACGATATTGCCAGAATGTCAAGAGTGTGTTTTAGGCCATTTTATTTTGCCTAAGTCAAAATGTACTGTTAATTTTTTTTTTCAAGGACATTTCACAAGTGTGTAAAATGGCTTAAGTCACAAGTTAAACATTAATATAAAGGGTTTATTCCTATTATGTTACATAATTGACAGAAATTGTTATTACAATGTCAAGAGTCATCTTTTGACATAACCTGTTTGAGGGAAATTATTAATGAATATCGTATATTCAATCTCTGGTTAAGTTTTTTGTGTTTCCTGAAAACACTGAACAAAGGCCTTAGGCCATTATTTTAAGAGGGTGATGAAATGATAAGCTCTTACAATACATATTCTGGTTACAGCCTTTCTTTCATTTTATAAATCAAAACAATATTATGCACAGGTCTTAAAAAAAATGAATTTTCGGCAAATTCATTAATGTTGTTACGAACCCAAGCCAAAACCAAGTTCAGCTTTCTTTCTCAATAGACCAACTAACACACAGATACTCTAATTCATCTGACACTTAAATTCCCTTTTAAAGTTATGTTCTAAAGGGAATCGCTTACTCCCATGCTGTGCCTTGCCACCAACCAGCTATGCCAGTTCCAATATTAGGCCAAGGGAAAAAACCTAAAACTATCCATGTTATTTATGAGCTTCATGGGAGCACTATGCGCAGGCGGGGATATGAAGCGCTCTGTAGAAAGCCAGTGGGTGTTCTTCTGTTGACACGTTTGAAAGTCGAGTTTAATTTTGTGGCTGTAAACCATTTTTTATTTTATTTCTAGCAGTTATTTTCTGAGCACCTGTTGCACATTGGTGTAGCAGAGCTGTCAAAATAAGCTAGCTGTTTGACTGATAAGAGTTAAGAGTATAGCCACTTAAGTGCCATGTTGTAACTGCTACGAGGAACTTGTTTTTTTATCCAATTTTTCCTTTAATGATCATAAATGACATGTCACAGCAAATGAGACCATCAGTGTAAATAATGCTATTTTTATATAGTTGTTCTCAATGCCTTTATCATGGGTGTACGCTCACCCAGGAACTACAGCTGTCGTAGTAAAAACACTACCGCTTCTGTCCAAATGGGTGCAAGCATAAACACAGACTTAAAAGTTCCTCAGAGTACCTTTCAAAGTGACAGTTGTGTTGAATAATGTGACAACTTTTTAGCTTGAGTATTGTATCTGCATAATTTTTTTTATTTTTAATATTGAGTGTTGTACAGTTGCATTGACAAACTTGTTCTTCAAGGAGCTAATTCAGCCGTAGTCAACAGCTATGACTATTCCCAAAAAAAATCCCATGAGACATTGACATGAGTTTGTTGACAGAGTTTGACAGTTACATCGCTCCGGCAACAATGCAGCTGTGATGTTTTTCAATGTCGAGAAGATTTCTAATTTGCGGTGTTGTTGTGTCTACTCGACCACAATCAATTCAACAAGTCCTAAGTGAAGACAGGACAACCTAGCAGATGTTGAGCCAAAATGTATAGACCTTAAAATGATGTGTTTTCCAAAGCAAAGTGTGTCCTTATTCCGTCCTCTGTGTGTGTGTGTGTGTGTGTGTGTGTGTGTGTGTGTGTGTGTGTGTGTGTGTGTGTGTGTGTGTGTGTGTGTGTGTGTGTGTGTGTGTGTGTGTGTGTGTGTGTGTGTGTGTGTGTGTGTGTGTGTGTGTGTGTGTGTGTGTGTGTGTGTGTGTGTGTGCCTAGTTGTTTTCAGGACATAAAGAAACTATGCTTGAGGGAAAAAGTGCTTTGTAATAAATGGCCGTAGCCCACGCTAATATATAACTTTGACAACTTCCTTGTAAACTCATTGGATCGTTTGTGTTTTGGGATAATATGATGAGAACTCAGCGAAAATACACTTTTATAGCAAGTTAAACAGAAGGCAACGCTTCATTTTTCATAATCCTATGAGTGTTTTTTTAACACTTTTTAAAGTAGCTACGTGGAACTTTTAAATATTTATGAAACAGTCTAATAAACGGTCTAATCTCTGGTGATCATAAATGACATGTAACAGCAAACGAGACCATCAGTGCAAATAATGTTATTTTTCTATAGTTTTTCTTAATGCCTTTGTCATGGGTGCGCTCACCCAGGAACAACAGCTGGCGTAATAAAAAAAACACTACCGCTTTTGTCCAAAGGGGGTGCTAGAATCAACACAAACAGAACATTCCTTGTAGCTCCTTTAACACTTTTTTGATGGTTTTTCCGTCCCGTACAATTAATACACTTCAATGTTTAAAGACATCTCCTTGACAGTGTCCTTGAGCAATGGTTTATTTTTTTTAAATTGTGCAGAAAATAACTGACAAACTTGTAGCTTTTTCATTACAATTCATTGGACGACTACGATGACATAACCAATGTCACGCTCTTGCATTTTATAATAGAAAACCTTGAAGCATGTTTTGTTCGGTGCAAAGGTTAGATCCACCATTTTTTTTTTCTGAATACCCTTTGAGCTGCTCACATTAAGCAGCAAGCTTGTTTTTTTTTTTTTGGGGGGGGCCTTGGGACAGAGATGTTTGCTTGTGTGTGCCACCAAAGTTGTGTGTGTGTGTGTGTGTGTGTGTGTGTGTGTGTGTGTGTGTGTGTGTGTGTGTGTGTGTGTGTGTGTGTGTGTGTGTGTGTGTGTGCCACCAAAGTTCAGCTATTTCTGCTGGTAAAAAAAACTGAACTATCTCTTTTTTAACTGGGGTGATTTACGATGTGTCACGCACACTGGCTAAGAATAAAAGGACGGACGAAACAATCTCTTGAATATCATCTCAGTAAAGGACACGCTACCAAAGATTGTAGCTGGAATTAAAGGTGGAGTCAGTGATTCTGGAGAACGCTTGTTGTCTAAATACATTTTTCTCTAAGTCAATGAATATCTCCTCACGATCTCTTGCTTGTCCGTAGTGTGTGCACTGCGCTGAATAAAATCCAGGGTTAATACATAATTTAGGCTCTGTAAACTGTTATGTGACCAAAAAGTACGGTAAAAAAAAAAGAGGGTCCAACGTAGCTGTTTACAGAGCATAAGCTGTGTATTAACACTGGGTGTTTTCATCACACACACAGTATGGAGTATCAGATCATGAGGATATATTCACTGACTTTGACAAAAAGTGATTTTGTCAACAAGCGTTCTCCATAATCACTGACTCCACCTTTAGGCTACCACATTAGTGATTGGCTTGCACCCAGCTGCCCTGAGCAATGTTCTCAGTCGAAGGGAAAGCAGGAAAATATAGGCTAGAAAATCTTCTAAAAATAAGATCATATTACTCATTTGTATTTGTCACTATGCATCACTTGCAAAAAAAAAAACGATTACACACAACTGGTTGAAGAGAGTCTGACGTCACTATAATCAAATCAAATCAGTTAGCCCAATAACACAACTAGACATTTGCCTCAGTGGGCTTTACATTCCATACAGTATGACACCCTCTGCCCTTAGACCCTTAGCTCGACTGAGAAAATACTCCCAGTAAAAAAAAGCCTTTATCGGGATTAAAAAATTGAGAAATCTCAGGGAGAGAGGACATAGTAAGGGATCCCTCTCCTAGGACGGACATCCGGCAATAGATGTCATAAGTAGAGAAAAATCACGAAAGAATTCCATCATTGACCAGATGTTTACATGGTAAGTGTGAATAGTGTGTGTACAGTTTTGATGTCGCTATTCTTGGAGAGAGAGGGGGGGGGGGGTTGGGCTGCTTATGTACTCCGATGGATGGGCATTTTTCACACCATTAACTTACAGCCTACTGGTTTTATTCACAGCACAGAGAATAGGCCCAACAACAAAAAAAATCCCAAACACGCCCACGAAACGAGCACAATTGCAACAATTGATCTAAGCTGTTCCGCCCAGTCTGTCGCGATTCCATACAGCGGGAGAAACCATTATCTCCATCCACCCATCCACCCTTCCCCTCTTTCTTTCTGTCTCTCTCTCTCTCTCTCTCTCTCTCTCTGTCGCTCTTTATCTCTTTCTCTCTCTCTCTCTCTCTCTCTTTGTCGCTCTTTCTCTATTTCTATCTGTGTCTCTCTCTCGTTCACACATTATCTCCATCCACCCTTTCCCTCTTTTTTATCTCTCTCTCTCTCCCTCTATCTGTATCTGTCTATCTCTCTCTCCCCCTCTCTGTCTCTCAGTATCTCTCTCTATATCTCTGTCTTTCTCTCTCTGTCTCTCTCTCTTTTTCTCCCTCTCTCGCTCTCTCTTTCTCTCTTTCGCTCTCTTTCTCTCTCTTTCTCTCTCTCTTTCTCTCTTTCACACATTATCTCATACAGTCTTTCTTCCGCGCTGCCTATTCAGCTATATCCTCGCCTAGGGACAAGCAACATGGTCTGTGACTGAATCATAAGGTAACAAAAAAACATGCACGGTAAAACATAATTCACTGCTTCATCTGTAGCTAGCCAAACTTCATCATTGAGTTAGTAGAAAATTGTTGAGCAAGACAAGCACAATTTCTTGGATGGGTTACCTCAGCTTTTTAAACGGAAATTGGGATTTTAATGCTTTAGCTTTGTTGAACTGTTGAACTGTAAAATCAAAAAAAATATGTTAATAAAGTGTTTTGTAAAACATGTAATAAAAAAAATCTCTCTTTCATACATTCGCTCCCTTAGTCTTTATTTTGCTCTGTCTATTCATATTCTACAGCTCTGGAAAATATTAAGAGACCAGTCTGGATTTTTCTTCAATCTTGATCTCTACATAACTTATTGAAAATGCTTTTAATGACACAAATGTATTGGAATTAGGTAGAAATGTCAGTAGTTTATATTTTATATTATAAAACCAAAATGTTAATTTTACTCAAACATATGCCTATATAGAGTAACAGAGAAGTAAGAGACACTGAACATTTGGAGTGGGCTCTTATTTTTTTTCCAGAGCTGTACATCCTTGCCTAGGGACAAGCAAAATACACATTTGACTGTTAACATTTGTCTTCAGTACTTCATCTGTCTTCAACTGTTTATCGGTGCGTTAGTTGATACAAATCAATGAGCAAGACGAGCACACTTTTTTTTTTGTGTTTACCTCAGCATAGGTCTAACCCTAAAGTCCTAATTACAGGCTATGCTGAGTGTAAGGGTTTGCGTTAGAAAGGGAGCGCTCTAAAGGGGGAGCAGCTTAATCCAGTAGGGTCTTACAGGCATGATGTGCTAGTCAATACGCTGCTCCTGCATTGGGAGAGCTTGGTGGTGAAAGAGGCTCAGGGGAATGCTTTGCGTTTGGTGCACTTTATTCTCTCTCTCTACACAGCTGTCAAGGTTAGACGCCGACACAGTGTTAACCCGTTGTTTACCATGTGTGTGTGTGTGTGTGTGAGAGAGAGAGAGAGAGAGAGAGAGAGAGAGAGAGAGAGAGAGAGAGAGAGAGAGAGAGAGAGAGAGACTCCAAGAAGAAACTACTAGAAGACACAACCACCAATTTATCTAATCAATGTCATCCAAGCGGGATAATTTTGACTCCATTATAAAATAGTTGAAATATAAATAAGGAACTATGGCAAAAATCAACTCAAGAAATAGTTCAATCTATTCAAAACTGCATACTCTGAAGTTGTCATGATCCTGCTTGGGCCTCAAGCCCTTCTGTTGTTTGTTTCCCCTTTCCCCTTGTCTGTGTTCTGGTGTAATTGCAGGGCTGGAGTCAGGTGTGCTGGAGTCAGGTACCAGCATTCACAGCTGGCATCAATCAACAATCAACTGCTCTTCATATACCCGGCCCTACCTTCCAGACACTGCCAGATTGTAAACTCTGTTACCCAGTCAGTAACTCTCCAGCCACCTAGACCTTTTGTAGTTCGGCCTGCATTTAGCTTGTTGCTAAATTCTGTTCTTTTTTTTGCCACAGTCTCCCAGCCTGACTCCAGCCACCAGCTCCAGCCCTCGTCAGCCAGCTCTCCCTCCCTGGACCCCTCTGCCTGCCTGCTCTTGCCTGCCTCTGCTCGTCTCCCCGGATTCTCCCCTTCCTCCTGGATCCCCATGCCTGTCAGCCACTCCAGAGCCAGGCCCAAAACCCCAGATTCCTTCTAAATAAACCCTCTTAAACTGATACTGTCTCTGCGCCTGTGTCCTCCCTGTCCAGCCGTTACAGAAGTGGATCTATTTTGACACAATTGGAATGATATAATTAAGAACCTTTTAATATATGACAAAAAGTTTACATCTGAGGTCTTACTTAGAGCAACCCAGTCCATAGAATGAAAGCTAACAAAGCAGCTATATGTCTTTGTTACTATGACATTATCTGATGGTCATTGCGGTCACCATGACTTCAAACTAGCCAACCTGAATGTGCTGTGTCTGTGTCTGGGTTCCAAATCTATTTTCAAAAGCAATTTCAACCAGGAGATGATGTGACATTTTACTTCAAAATCCCGAAGCAGTATTTCATCTATTAGTCCTGGGTGTATAATTGAGCTTTTTTGATTCATTCCAAAAACAGCCAAATTGATGTCGACCTCAGCTGAAGGCAGCAGGTGTGTAGAGATGGGCTGAGTGATTTTGTGTTCATTTTGACTCCATTATAAAAAAAGTTAGAATAATAATAAAGAACTATGGCAAATATCAACTCAATAAATAGTTCAATCTATTAAAAACTGCATAATCTGAAGTGGATATATTTTCACTGGAGTAAAAAATAGATATTGAGAGATACAAGAGAAACAGAAAACAAGGATATGAAGTTATGCTGAACAATTTAATTGACTAAGTTGGGAAAACGTGACTTCAAACTAGCCAAACTTAATGTTCCGTGTCTGGGGTCCAAATCTATTTTCAAAAGCATTTTCAACCAGGAGATGATCAAAATCCTGAAGCAGTATTTCATATATCAGTCCTGGGCATATAATTGAGCCTTTTGATTCATTCCAAAAAAAAACGGCCAAATGTATGTGGACCTCAGCTGAAGGCAGCAGGTGTGTAGAGATGGGCTGAGTGATTTTCTGATCAACAAAATAATAGATACAAATTAAAATACCTTGTTCCTTGTTATTTCCTTAGCAAAAGAGAACTGCACTTGATGCTCATCATCGCATAGTTTAATTTGGGAATTACATTTACTTGGCAAAAAAAAAAGAGGGTCGGGGCAAATGGGGGAACAAATTGAGAGACACAGCGGGCTACTAGGTACTTGTCATTTGTTTCCAAATAGCTTTTAATGAGATAGAGAACCCTTTGGCCCAAGTATGTCAGGTTGAAGGAGGGATGATTTTTTTTTTTGACTCTATGAGTGGCTCAGGAGGTTGGCAGTTGAGGTAGTGTTGTTGGCCCGCGACTACAGTTTTGGTCGGCATATTTTTTTACACGGGCCAAACCCCTCTTGCTTTATTAATGTGAAGTAAATTGATTCTCTGGTTGGAGAGAGCTGGCTGGGAGATTCTCTATGGAGATCACTATTGGGCTTGTGGTCAATTGGGCAAATTGGTTTATTTAGTGGGAAACGATCCACTAGAACACAGCTTGGTGACTTGATTGTTAATTTCTGATTTGGGAGTTAGTCATTTGGACAACCGAAAAAAGGAGCCACAATCGCCAATAGGATGGGATGATAGTCAGCTACATCAAATCATCATTAATGGATTGGACAGTTTTTTTTATTTTTTATTATTTGGAATTACTTCCAAGCAAGTTTCCTAACTCTATGTATTTGAAGGTAACCTATTAGGCAAAATGCAGTTTTTCATGTTTTTTCAACATTCATATGTATGCAATTTGTAAAAATAAAATACCGGTAATTACTTGCTTTCTTGCTATAATAATTTCAAAAATGAATTCAAAATCCATTCTCTTTTATGCAGTGAACTATTTTTTTACTTCATAAGAATCATCAAAATTCCTTTATTTATTTTTTTTGCCATGGCCTTAAACATTCCCCAAAATATTCCTTTGTAATAGGATCAACTATTTCATGGAGTGTGCGTGCCTTTCCCGACCATGCTTCATATTGTTTATCTCACTGAGTAAAAGTGCTGGTGATGGAGTCAACTGGAGTCAACCCCCTGCATGGGTAAACGTTGAAAGGTTCTTGTGAGGCAGTGTTCTGCTTAGTAGTCGAGTCAGCAGCAGGGTCACACGCATAGTGGGAAGAGGATCAAATCAAATCAGTTTTATTTGTATAGCCCAATATCACAAATATATAACATTACATTCCATACAGTATGACACCCTGACCTTAGACCCTTAGCTCGACTGAGAAAAAACTCCCAGTAAAACAACCTTTATCGGGATTAAAACATTGAGAAACCATTATATGGTCCATGTAACACAAATAAAAATAAATGGCCGGTTTGATTTGGGTCTTTGGTCTCTCTTCGGTTTGCCTCCGTGATTGGAACAGATTTGATTCAGTGCTGGGGCCGTGGTTCCCCCCCTCAACGCAGATGTGTCATAGTTAGTTTGGGTCCCGATAAGGAGACATACACACACACACACATACACACACACACAAACACACGCGCGCACACACACACACACACACACACACATACACACACACACACACACACACACACACGCACACACACACACACACACACACACACACACACACACACACACACACACACACACACACACACACACACACACACACACACACCGCTGGCTAACTTGCTATTGGGCTGATCTGGGGCCAGCTGTTTTTTGAACCTCACCCTTACCACACATGCACACACAGCTTTAACAATACAGCATTTAAACGCGCCTCAGAACAGAACATGAAAGAGCGTGACACGCGTAACCCCTTTCTCATCAAATCCTTTACATTTAAATCCAAGCGCCTTGATTGTCGACAGCCAATGGGATCACACTGCTTGTGTTTGGGTGACGAATAACAAATTGAATAGACCACTAACTTGGTTGCCATTGTGTCTGCCATGGTGTGCCTGTGGATGACTGTTGCTGTGTGCGGAAAGCCCTATGCTAACGTCCTACTCATACTCATTTTGCATTTACTGCATTTCCTGCACAACACAAGACTGTATGTACAAATCTAGTTCAACATCTAACCTATGGAGGGCAGTAATATGCTAAACAGCGTCTAAACGGCCTGAATCTTAGAAGAAGAAGAAGAAGAAGAAGAAGAAGAAGAAGAAGAACGTTTGTATTGCTTGAGTATAGCCTACTTCAGTGTGAATGTTTCGACACACTTCACATACACAATCGATCTTTAACTAGACAGTATGTAGTATATATATATATATATATATATATATATATATATATATATATATATATATATATATATATATATATATATATGTTGAGTATGTAGGATGGATGACCATGTAACATGGTCATCCATCCTTTCCGAACACAGCCTCTTACATTAAATTCATATGTGCTTCTGTATAAGTATAGCACAGAGCTGCCTGTTTGTTCTAGAAAACAATCAGAATCTGAGAGGATGGGATTATTGCTCCCGCTAGTCACACGTGATTTTGAGTGGATCAAAAGCATCTGTGACACACTTTCAAAAAACCCCATTTTATAGTTTTAAAACTACATGGTCGGGGCGCTCCGGTGGTGTAGTGGATAGAGTGTGTACCATATTGGCTCCAGCCTTTGTTCAAGTGGTTCAAATCCAACCTGTGGACCTTTACTGCAGGTCACCCCCCCCCCTCTCTCTCAGTCTCCCCATTTCAACTCTGTACTATCTAAAAAAGCTTGACAATGCCAAAAAAATAATCTTTAAAACTGCATGTTGGCATTTGCAGCTGATGTAATGTTAGCACCACAAGATTAGCGTACCAACGTTCTTTAAGATGACTGCAAGAACTGTAGGTTGCTGTGGAATAATGCACCATCCCCTATTGTATCACCTTAGGTCACCCTGTGTTCCAATCCAAATACTTCCATAATATTTAGTATGCCAGACAAATATGTCCAAAGTCATGAATCTCAAATACAGTTTACCAAAAATTTCCACATGCCCTGCTACATCCAATTGCATTCTGCAGTATGCACACAGGCATGCTTTAGTATGTAGTAGAGTAAAAAGAAAAGATACAACCCTGTAAAAAATAAGAGACCATTTTTCCTAAATCTTTATCTCTACATTACTTATTGAAAATGCTCTAAAGGACAATGTTTTTATTGTGAGTTTGGTAGAAATGTTGTCAGTAGTTTATATTATAAAAACTAAATGTTCATTTTACTCAAACATATGCCTCTAAAGAATAAAACAAGAGACACTGAACATTTGGAGTGGTCTGTATGTGATATGGGACTGCCCATGGAAGTCAGTTTTCAACAGACACTCTCCTCTCTCTCTCTCTCTCTCTCTCTCTCTCTCTCTCTCTCTCTCTCTCTCTCTCTCTCTCTCTCTCTCTTGTGTCTTCTAGTAGTTTCTTCTCCAGTCAGTAAAGTCAATGTATTGTACCTATGCTGGCTGTTTGAGGGTTAACAGGAGATAATGTTAACCATCTTGTGCATTCAGTTGATGCTTTTATCAAGACAGCCATTTGCATTTGTCGCAATATCAAAAATCTAATACTTTTCTCTGATCCCTTCATTTGCCAAATAATCAGCATTGAAGACTACTGGGAGATCAGAATCAAAGATGGGAGTGTTTAAATAAATCTGGCAATCTCTCTCTCTCTCTCTCTCTCTCTCTCTCTCTCTCTCTCTCTCTCTCTCTCTCTCTCACCGTAACTAAGGGTACACAACCTTATTGCAACTCTCCAGCATTGCAATGAGCATGTGCAGACAGACAGACAGACAACAACTAACCGCTGACTGATAGATAGATAGAGGGTCGGTGTCCTGGTACATCATGTTCTCTGCTGCTGATAATTGCTCTTTGTCCAGCTTGTATTGGCTGCTTTCATTTGGAGATGGCTTTAGTTGCTTTAGACTCTTGATTGCCTTCCTGTGAGCATTTGTCTTGTGCCGAGGCAACAGACTGCTTCACGGTAGGATTTCTGCATAATAACCACATTGGCGTAATAACACTCCATCACTCATGTTTGGTTCCATGTTAGGATGTGTGCACTGCCAACCCCCCCCCCCTCCACCCCCTCACCCCCCACCCTTTTCCTCTAGTCTATGCCATGGTCTGTTCTTCCAATTCCAATCCAATCTCTTTTTTCTGTTGAGCGCACCATTAAATATTTTCAATTTACCAGTCTCTCTTATAACCAACATGAGTGCACTCCCAAGCTTGCTTTGCCTTAGTTGCGCTTGTTTTTTTAGGGAGATGATGTTGGTTACATTCAAGCCATTGGAAAATAAGTAAACACAAAGTGTACAAGACCTATCAGCTCCAACAAAACGTTATTTTTATTTCTCAGCATGGCAGCGTTTACAAACTGGTCCCCCCCCCCCCCTGACACTGGTGCAGGAGCTCAGAAAAATCCCAAGAAGAGCCCAATAAATGTTTCAGTTGTTGATCCTACTGCTAAGAGAAAACCTGGACGAACAGCAGAAGGTATACAATCCATGTGCGATCACTGAAGTCTTACCTCATGTAGATGCACCGACAGTGTTGTTGTAATTACTCAGAATCCCTCATGGGGGCAACCTAAGTTACGCACTATAGCTTTAAGCAAACGGCTTAATATCTGAAATATGCAATGAAGATGTCACCTTCCATTCTTGTTTTGGTGCCATTTTTCCTTGTTTATCCTCACGCTTCGAATTCTAAGGTTGACGTGATGATATTTAATTGAATTATTCTCCATGGAGGTGCCGCTCCTGTCAGTATTATTATTATTATTATTATTACAAACTGTTTATCACTTGTCCCCCCCCCCCCCACAATGTCCTTCCTTTAGATCCTTCTCATTTCGCCTGTCATTTCCCCCTATAATGTGATTCACAAGTAAGACGGGACGCCTTTCATTATGAAATACTTCTGAAGGGAGCAATCTCGGAAAACTGTAACTGTTTCATTTATCGTATGACATGTGTGGAAAGATTTACTGCTTCATACACTAATGCACACGCACACACACACACACACACACACACACACACACACACACACACACACACACACACACACACACACACACACACACACACACACACAGTACTGTAACATGGGTGAGCAGCTGGCATGGTTTACATTCTTCAATTAAAATCATCTCTCCAAATGAAACAGCTTTATGTATATACACATGGTATATCTATCCCCTGCAGTATAATACAGTAAATGCCTACGTTTAAAGACAAGTCTGTAATTTAGTAGATTTTTATTATTTTCTGTCTGATAGCTTGAGGGGAAGATAACCACATGGCACGAGTTGCTAAACATCTATATATGTTTGAATCTACAGTGAAGGAGCTGATTCACTGAGTGAGTAACACACTATGACACATGCACACGCTTTGAATCTGATATTTCCGTAACATGGGATTTTTATTTTAGAATTCACTATTGGTCTTAGCTCTGGTTCTCTCAAAATGGCTGTTTTATACACGGTTATAAAAGGCAGGTTTTTGCTAAGCAGGTATTGTATTATTCTAAACGTTTGTAGTTATCTAAACCCTAATATGGCAAACATTATTAACCTTTTTTTTGTTGCCAGTTTATAAGACGTTGGGAATGCTGTTGTTCTCCAGGGAGGTAATGGCAAATGCTGATTTAGAGCAAACAAAACAGTGTAAAACAATGATTGACCCCATTAAAGGTTTACAAAATCCACAATCCATCAGTTAAAGTGGATGTCTGGAAGGCCAATTCTGGTCAAATGTCTACTTGTCTTTTTTCATTGTTTAATCAAATCAAATAAAATCATTTTATTTTTGATTTTTATTTATAATGGCCCGATTTCGCAAATAGACATTTGCCCTCAGTGGGCTTTACATTCCATACAGTATGACACCCTCTGCCCTTAGACCCTTAGCTCGGCTGAGAAAAAACTCCCAGTAAAAAACCCTAAACCGGAATAATTTTTTTTTAGAAATCTCAGGGAGAGTTGACAAAGTAAGGGATCCCTTTAATCACAATTAGTGAATGACATCAGTTATATTATATTGATATCTCATTGTGAATAAGAAACAACAAGTCATTTAGAATATATGGGATATCCCAAAATCTTGATATTTGAATAGCATTTTAACTTAACTTAACTTTAATCACTTTTGATGGGCGATTCCTCTTGGACCTTGTTGAACATTTTCTTTGGGCCTTGCAATATATTTTCAATTAATAACTTTCAAAATACTCATTTAATAAATGTAGTAAAGTATTAGTCCCTGCGCTAGTGGCCTACACACTCTACAGAACATGCCTTTTTTTAGTTTTATGGATCATACGCTTGTGAAAACGGCTAAAACATGACTATAAAAAAACCTCATAAAAATTGACATTGTGATTAATGTTAGAGGTACGTCCTAAAGTGTCTGGATGAAAAACCTGCAATAATTAATGTGCATGAATTACATACATTTCAAGCCAGAGACAGATGGCTCATTCCTATTGCAGTGTGACTAATAAAAGGAGTTGAAATGAGGTGTTTTAATCACTTCTTGGATTCATCTTTTGTCCTATAATTTAGTAGATTTTTTATTTATTTTTTGAATGGTAATATACCGTTGGGGGCTGGCAAGAGGTGACGGGTTGTTTTTTGGTTTATAGATAGCCCAAGCCAGCATTATTCCACTTGCTGTGTGTCCGACTTGACACCACTACACATTGTTATGTTGTACTGAGCTCTTAAAAACAGTACAGTGAAGTACGTAGCTATTAGTAAACGGACTGCTAGCTTCTTAATTTGTGGGCAGCTACGTGCTTTTGAAGTGTCGGCTTATACTCCCTTCCGAGCACTGCAGTATAGCTCGAGTCCCCCCCCCACCACACACACACACCCCCAAAAAGAAAAGACCTTGTGGGTGCTAATCAGTCATTACCGCTGCTTTTTCGCCAAGTTATTTATTTCACTTGCATTCACACACGGGCATTTCATCATTTATTTATGTGACAGTTGTTATCTATTATGTTGTTCCTTTCATGTGGCCAAGAATGAGAGAGAGTTTATGGTACATTAGGCTTCCCCATGCATCTGACGGCAGAGCTACACACACACTACACTACACACACACACACACACACGCACTCGGATCCTATTTCTTCATCTCCCCTCCATCGTGACACAGTCTGCAAATCTCACACAGGTCAGTTAATTGCGGGATATTGATACCAGCATTATGACCACAGACCACCAACGCAGCATCCTAATATGATTCCTTGAGCCCCCCCATTTCAATATGTGTGGGGGATATTGTTGCTCTACCAATAAAAAATGACATTTCAGCCACTGTGCGGAGCCCTTTGTCTAATGGGGTCTGGGATAAGAATGATAATATACCGTCGGGGGCTGGCAAGAGGTGGCGGGTTGTTTTTTGGTTTATAAATAGCCCCAGCCAGCATTATTCCACTTGCTGTTTGTCCTATAATCATCAATCACTCCCACGCACAGGCCAGCCCTCCCCTGCTCACGGGAGACAAGCTGTGGCCCCTTTGCACCTCCAACTAGGCAAGTACATAAAGTAAAGCCTCGATTCCAGTCCACTGAGCGGATCGGGACGGTTTGGTACGGTTCGATATGGCACGTGCTTATTTGCTTATTTCCACTGTCAGAAGTTGGGAATGGTAAATGGTAAATGGACTCCACGTATATAGTGCCTTTCCCTGGTTTTTTCACAGACTCAAAGCGCTTTACATTGTTTTGTACACATTCACCAAATCACACACACATTCATACGCCGATAGCAGCAGCTACCACGCAGGGTGCAAGCTAACTATCGGGAGCAATTCGGGGTTCAATGTCTTTCCCAAGAACACTTTGATGTGGTGAGGAGGCGTGGGATCGAAGCTGTACCAACATAACAGATACTTTTGTCACCCTTTTCATTTGGGTTCTAAGCCATCCCAAAGGCTTTTGTTGGGGTACAAAGTGGTCCCAAATGGTCCCAAGAGGGTGGAGCTACACACTGCTACACACTGCAGTCCGTTAAATGGTCGACAGAACTGTCATTTACATGCAGGAGAAAAACTGCCATGTTTAGTCAGTCATCTTGGCAAGAGTGAGGGGTCTTGTGTTTTGCGAAAGATTGTGTTGTTTACTGTGTTGCATTAGTCCTCTTCATTAAATGTATTGGCAGGCTACACTGTGTCCCCCTGCTATGATGTCTCAAAGGTTACGTAGATGCTGCGGATTTCGCCATCTGGTATAAACCCTGCCTACCAAGTGAGGGTACTGTCAGCATGGAAACGCAAGCCATATTTGGGGTTACCATTATGTTCGAAACCAAGCAATTTGGGTGGTCAAGTACGACTAGAAAAATCGCCCTATATACTGTAAGTCCATTTTACATTACATTACATGTCATTTATCAGACGCTTTTATCCAAAGCGACTTACAACGGGAGCACACATTCATACACCGATAGCAGCAGCTACCGCGCAGGGTGCAAGATAACTATCGGGAGCAATTTAGGGTTTAGTGTCTTGCTCAGGGACACTTGGACATGTGGCGGGGGGATGGGGGATCGAACCACTGACC
Organism: Hyperoplus lanceolatus; assembly: GCA_026929865.2. Classification (NCBI taxonomy): domain Eukaryota; kingdom Metazoa; phylum Chordata; class Actinopteri; order Uranoscopiformes; family Ammodytidae; genus Hyperoplus; species Hyperoplus lanceolatus. The sequence continues at coordinate 38,233,627 of CM049395.1, forward strand.
CTGCAGTTGAGGGTTGACCACCCTACCCACTGAGATACAGTCCCCCCCCTCCCATTTGCCATATTATACCAAACTGAACTGCACTGCTTAGTGGAAATGGGGCTTGAGAGTGTAGTGAGTGTGTGTGGGTCAGGAGTGGGAATCAGGGAGAAGTGGAAGGCGGGGTCATGTGTGGTGATAGAGTGAGTTATGGCGTCTTGACTCGTTAATACCCCTCCTCCACTCTGGCAAGTCATTACTTTCACTAGCACCCACCACCCACCATTTTGCTTTCTTCAACACGTTTAGAGAGAGAGAGAGAGACACACACACACACACACACACACACACACACACACACACTCACTCACTCACTCACTCACTCACTCACTCACTCACTCACTCACTCATTCACTCACTCACTCACTCACTCACTCACTCCACTCGCTCTCTCACACATACAAACACACACACACACACACACACACACACACACACACACACACACACACACACACACACACACACACTTCAGAAGCAGGTGGGATGTTAATCATGTGATGTGCTTGGAGGCTATGGGATGGGTCAGACACAACTGTTTCATTTGTCTCTGTCCGTATGTATCGGCCTACATCTCTCTCTGTGAAGGAGCTTTGGTTTGGAGTAGCCCACGGCCGTAAGGACACTGCGGGGGGATCGTCCCACATAGATGATGGTGAGGGCCATTTTGTACGGTCTCTCTCTCTCTCTCTTCTATTTCTCTCTCTCTCTCTCTCTCTTTCTCACTCTCTGTATCTCTCTATCTATCCCTCTCTCTAAGTGTATGTGTGTGTCTCTCTCTATCTCTCTGTCACTCTCTCACTCTCTGTCTCTCTAGCTCTCTATCTCTCTATCTCTCTCTCTCTCTCCCTCTTTCTCTCTCTATGTGTGTCTCGCTCTCTCTCTCCTTCTCTCTCACACACACACACACACAGAAAACAGAACAGATGTGCTCTGATTTTCAGCCGTCACAGACACATTAGTTTTAGTCCATATCCTTGTAGATGCATGTTAGAACACACACACACACACACACACACACACACACACACACACACACACACACACACAACTCCCAGTGTTACCATGGCAGTTGCAAAAAAAAATACAGTAGAAATCCGGCCGATCCTTAACAAAATGGTTATGTAAGTGTTGCGGCGCTAAGTCTTGTATCTTATCTAAGCCTGCCTCAGTGTTTCCTTTCAGCCTGGCTTTGCTGCTTTTCAACAGCTCTTCTCCGAGTCCACTGTGTGTGTCCCCCACTAGGCAAACCAATGAACATGTGTGTCTCTGTGTGTGTGTGTGTGTGTGTCTGTCTGCCTGTGTGTGTGTGTGTACAAGCAAGTGTTTGATTGGGAAATGAAGATTTGATTTGCTTTGCCACGGTTGTAATCGACATGATCCACTTGCTAGAAAAAAAAACACCCCAAGAAAACAAAAAACAAAAAAAAAACGAGATCTCATCACTTTTCAAATCTTAATCCGAATCTCCATGCTGTAGTGAAAGGGATGTTACACTGAATTATATGAAGCTGACTTGAGACGCACACCCAACCTTCACACCCAGAGCATATCTCTGTTCACACCATTGTTCCTATTTAACACCTAAATCCCCCCCAAAAAAACCTTGATCCCCGCCTCCTGCCACAAGTCGAAATGTCCCTGGGCAGGACACTGAACCCCAAATTGTTAACGTGCCCCCTGCATGGTAGATGTTGCAATAGGTGTGTGTGTGTGTGTGTGTAAATGGGTGTAAGGGGAGAAAACCATGTTCAACTCTTTGGATTAAAGCGCTATTTAAGTGCAGTCCATGAACGATCTACCGAAGACTATCCTAAAAAGCATATTTCAAACCACACCTCCCAGAGTTCCATGGCCAAATCCTGGAGCTATCAATGAAGATACCTCACTTTCAAATCGTAATCAGAATCTCCATGCTGTGTGAAAGGAATGTTACACTAAATTGTATGCAGCAGACTTGATAAGCAAATCACTTTACACCCATTGTTCCTCCCCCCCCCCCCCCCCCCCCCCCTTCCCCCCAAGAAGTTGATTTTGAACACCTCACCTCACAAGTTTATTGGCCACATCCTTGGACCAAATTCGGATGCAGTGATTGCATATGCAGCCGACTTCAGAACACACCCCCCCACATCACCATTGTACCCCTCACCCCCCCCCCCCCCCCCCCCCCCCAAAACAAAGCCCGAAAAGCAGATTTTGAACCTCTAATCGTTTCTTAGCCACATCTTTGGACCACATGTGAGGACGCAGTAATTCAGAAGCACAGCCACATGGCACCCACCATTGTACATCTTAACCCCCCCCCCCCCCCCCCCCCCCCCCCCCCAAAAAAAAAAAAACCTTGAAAAACTTAAAATCCCGAAAAACAACCCTCATCTCCCGGAGTTCCTTGGCCACATCTTTAGACCATATGAGGCTGCAGTAACTCATATGCAGCCGACTTGAGTAGCACAACTACCTCACACCATGGCACCTCTTAAACACCCCCTAACACCCCTCACCCCACAAAAAAATTAAATAATGAAAAGCTGACTTGAGAAGTACACCCACCCACATGGCGCCATTGTACCTCTTAATCCCCCCTTTCCCCCCAAAAAAAAAAAACCTGAACATCTTAAAATCCGAAAACCCTCACCTCCCGGAGTTCCTTGGCCACATCCTTGAGTTCGATGAGGATGCCTTCCAGCTGGCTGATCACCATCTTCATGTGGCTGCGGATGCGTTCTCTCGGGCTGGCCGTCTCAGAGGTGTCCCGGGCCGGAGCTCTGCTGACGGACATCCTTTACAGGGCGACGTGGGGCCAGTGGCGCGGTGGCTGAGGTGGTGGTGACGGGGGAGGGGGGGCAGCCGATTTGGGGTCCATGTCTTTGGCTACCAGGAGCCTCCTCGGTGCTGCTACTGATCCGACGAACGGGGGCCCCAGCCAGCACGCAGGGAGACCTCAACATCTTAAAAGTACCAGGGCAGCCGAAATAACAACACCTCCTTGCCACACCGCGGTCACACCACTACCATTCTGACTCTGACATCCATGACCACCACCTCCTTCTTCTTCTTGCCCTCTTCCGGTAGATACGTCCGAGAAAAACGTGGAGAAAATGTGCATCGGGAAAGACGTTGAAAGACGCTGTAAATCCATGGGAAAGAAAAGTAAGAAGCTAAATATATAACGGGGGCCAAAACAGCTGGTGTGAAAACTGTTACATAATCACATTCAGCCAACTCATCATCATCATCATCATGTCAGTACTACAGTATGTTTTGTTTAGAAATAGTTCCAGAGGAGATGCTGCTATTTTAAAAACGCCTGTCTATACGAGCGAGAGAGTTTTCCCCTCTTCCACTTGTCCTGTGGTACAATCGCATTTGAAACACAGTGACATAATGGCAGGCTTAACATACAAAAGTGAAAGCAGAGAATGGCTTCATCATTGTTTCAATAGAGAAAGCTACCCAGCATAGATAGAAAAATAGAAGAACTCCCAGCTGTGACTCAATTTTCTTCAAAAAACTAACAATGGTGTTCTACATTATTTTGCCAGCTGGGACGAGAGTTTGCCTTCTAAATATAGTCACTCAGTGAGATCTTTTCATGAGAGAAAGGACAGATCCTTGTTTGGAAGAAAAAGAGGAAGGGGGGGGGGGTATTCCTTAGTTCCTCAGTTCCTCTGAATTCAGTTTGGTGCTACGTGCTCCAAGGAGAAAAAAATTCAAATATTGTCAGTAGAAACTCACATCAAGATAAACTTTGCGTCAGATCCAATTCTTTCTTGGCAGATGACGCCTTACTCGTGCTGTCCTTCATTTCTCTTCCATTTAAAATAATAGAGAAAAGGTAGGTAGGTAGGGTGGGTGTGGGTCTTTCTCACAGCGAGTCCAATCTCCTCTGCCTTAAAGCAAAGGCTTATTCCAGGTGGCGTGGGATCAGAATGAATTGATTTCCAAGCCAGCCGAGAACGTGAGCTGCGATGAAAATTTGTGGAGGGATGACCAACAAATCACGGGTGCCCGATTTAAGACACAGTTCCAAACGGGTTACGAGTAGCACTAACCTTCCCACTAGGAATGTTTTGGGGGATTTCAGCTTCCCGTCTTATCCAAGTCTTTTCTCCGAAAAAATAACACTGACCCTCAGGAGTCCACAGGGGTGTGCCCGAAAAAAGAGAAAAAAAAATCCCCAAGAAGAGTCGAGAAAGAGAGAGAGAGAGATGGAGAGAGAAAAAAAGAAAGGATTCTCTTCTCTCCTTCAGTTGTTGCTAAGGGAACCCGCTCTGGTCTGTGCCTCCCCTTCTTGTGCTGTGATTGGATAATTATTTGACTTCTTATCCGTGTAGTGGATGTTTTTTTCTTTAGCTCCGTGCCATCCAGCAGGACGAAATGATAAATCCTATGAACACTTCCCACATGAGAGGACGAGCGGCGGAGGAAGAGGAGAAGGGTAGAGCTGCCAAATCTCGCCAAATCCGGGGCGATGTCACTGCCATGGGGTGCGCTGGCCAATCACACATGGCACCTGGACAGACAGCAAAGAAGAAAAAAGCTTATTCTCACTTATTCACATGAATAATCCTTACATTTCTTGCTTGCACAGCCTTGATTTTTTTTTCGCAAAATCCTCGCAGCGTACAAAATGGAACACAAATAGACTGTAGTGGAGTGAAAAGACAATCTGAAATGGACAGAAATGAACTACGCTGATGATCCGGTGCTGTCGTTAGAATGCATCTTCTGCCTTAAAAAGCACTCGCCTCAACCTCCACACACACACACGCACGCACGCACACACACACACACACACACACACACACACACACACACACACACACACACACACACACACACACACACACACACACACACACACAAGAACACACACACAGACAGAGGCAAGTACACACACACACACACACACACACCTACTCACCTTTCCTGTGCATCACTTCTTTGCTGTTGCTATGCCCAGAGCCTCACTGTCCACACACAGCCGGATCATTCAAGCAACAACACACAACCCGCTGGCTCTTTACAGCCAGACCAGACCCACCGTATACCAGTAACATCTTCTCCTCTCGCCCTTCTCTGCTGCTCTCTCTTCCGTCTCTCTCTCACACACACACACACACACACACACACTTTTTCTCTCTCTCTCTCTCTCTCTCTCTCTCTCTCTCTCTCTCTCTCTCTCTCTCTCACACACACACACACGCACACACATGCACTCCCTCCCTCCCTGTACTTACTGTCTTGACAGAAGGGGGGGAGACGCGTTTATCACCAGGGGTTATTTCACTCTTTGGCTCATCGGAGGAGGAGGTGTACAACTGTAGGATGCATGGGATGGGGAACGTTGAAAAAAGCCCCTGATCGCACACTCTCAAGAAAAGCTAGTAGATGATTTAAAACAACCCCAGACCCGGCAAGGATAGAAAAAGCTCTTGAGTCTTGATTCAGGCTTGTGTTGCGTATACCCGGCCACCCGTCACTCAGATAATAACTCTTCTTGTGCTGAAAAAAACCCGCCACCCGTCAAACCCCCCTCCACCACCCTGCATCAGGGTATAGGCAGAGCAAGCACACAGCAGAACACATGTGCAAAAAAAAAGGAGCAGTGTGTTATGTCTATGTCTATGACAGCCTCTCCCTTGCTTGAGTCTATCTAGCCTGATGCTCTCTCTCTCTGTCTCTGTCTCTCTCTCTTTTTGCTCTATCCCCTATTCTCTCCGTTCCCCCGTCACTCTCTCGCTCTCTCTCTGCCTCTTGCCTGTGTCCTCGCCGACTGCCGGATGAAGCCGAGCTGATGCCAGAGTTTATCGTTGGGGGGGCTCCGCGCGACTGCCAGCAAAAAAAAAAGCTCGGTGGAGGAAGGAGGGGGCTTTTAAAGGCACAGTGTATATATACCGCCACAGTCCCCTCCCTATATCCACTCTGCACTCACTCACTATCGCTATCACTATCTCCCCCCCCCCCCCCCCTCAACACTGCCTATCTAGCCCCCTTTGAAACAGTCCTATCTATCGGTGGGTGTTATCACTTGTTTAAATCGAAATGAAGTGTTCTCCACTGCACATACAGGGAGTGACAAGTGTGGGGGGCTCGTCCAAAAAAAATAAAAACTCATGGCTGTTACATCATTAATATACAAAGCAGGTTGGTGTTTTGATGACCTCATCTGACTGAGACATAAATAGCAAAGGGAGGCATGACTTTTTCTGTTTTTCTTCTCCCATGTCCTTTTCTCTTCATCAGCAATTCATTATTTTTCTTTTCGACAACACAGCCCCGACATAACCACACCGGAGGTAATCACCCTAAAATGAAATGTGTGACTTTTTTTTCAAGATAATTTTTGGGCATTTGTATGCTTCATTAGACAGTTTCGAGAGACAGAGATGAAATGGGGTCAGAGAGGGCAATGACATGCAGAGAACGACCACGAGCCAGATTCGAAACCCTTGGTCTGCTGTGAAGAGGACTGAGCCGCTGAAATTAGTTTTTTTGAAGGAGATAATGTAACACTAAAAAGCACATTCATGATGACATCTTCTAAATAAATGCAGGGGCAGTTTCCAGGGAGAAGAAAAACACATCTTATCTTATCTTAGAAACAGATAAGTGTAGTCGAAAAGCCATAAGCTCAGACAGTGCAAATCCTTGGCATCAATTCTACAGAGAAATGCAGATTGCAAGAGTGGAGGTAGAATCTTCCATGTGAGATTGATTGATTGATTGATTGATTGATTGATTGATTGATTGATTGATTGATTGATTGATTGATTTCTGTCTGTCTGTCTGTCTGTCTGTCTGTCTGTCTTTCTGTCTTTCTTTCTTTCTTTCTTTCTTTCTTTCTTTCTTTCTTTCTTTCTGTCTGTCTGTCTGTCTGTCTGTCTGTCTGTCTGTCTGTCTGTCTTTCTTTCTTTCTTTCTTTCTTTCTTTCTTTCTTTCTTTCTTTCTTTCTTTCTTTCGAACATGCAAGCAATACAAAAAAACAAGTTTAAATAGTAAAAAATGAATAAATGAAAATACAAAAAAAAATGTAATAAAAAACAGACACACTTTCTATATGCTCAAAAGAGATGACTTTGTTTCACTGGTCCTCTGTGGGTTTCCAACTACCAGGATCACAGACACTGTGCCGACGCAGTATACGGCTAATTGGAGGGAATGTTCTCGCACTATAATAAATTCCCTTTTTTTGCGTGTTTTTTAATAATTAATAATTGATCGAGTTTGGGCCTTTTAAAAAACATAATATAGAAACGCTTCATATTCTAAGTACACACACTCAAAAATATTGTGTCAACTTTAAGACCTAGGGCGTTGTTTAAATTTTTAATACGTCGTCAGAATTCTGAGGCATATTGCATTCCTTTGATTTTATACGTGGTTTACTGCAGCGTTACACACAGACTGGATGCTTCTCACACACACGCACACACACAGGCACACACACACACACACACACACACACACACACACACACACACACACACACACACACACACACACACACACACACACACACACACACTGCTCCCTCCGACAAACAGGTGTCCTTGAGGATGTTTTCTTTTGTAGCTCCATTGCTAAGTCTCTCTGCACATATGGGAGGCTCCCTTTCTTAGCACATAGCAACAGTTACCAGCAGTTTTGTGTGCAATATTTGCCTTCATATGATGACTTATTTATTAGTGCCTATTTATGCCATTTTAAGTGAATAGTTCAACATTTTAAATGTTTTGTTTCACTCTCCAGCTCAAGAAAAGGCGACACAAATTGTTCATGTAACTGTGTGTGCATTTTTTTTTATAGAAATGGGCAAATGTCGCTCATCCACAGTTAGCTTAGCTCAAACACTGGCAGTAGTCAAGGGGAGCAAGTCAACGATACACTTTACAACATCAACTAAATGCTCCTGTGTGCTTGTTGGGACTTGGCATAACAACAAGTGACATTTACCCATTTCTATATAAATAAATAATGCACACACAGTTACAGGAACACTTGCTGTCACCTTTTCATGAGTCGGAGAGTGAGGCAACAAGCTACAACAACAATGTTTTGAACTATCCCTTTAAATGCTGCTAGTTGGAGTGTTTTGTTGCTGTTGTACATACAATATCTATCTATCTATCTATCTATCTATCTATCTATCTATCTATCTATCTATCTATCTATCTATCTATCTATCTATCTATCTATCTATCTATCTATCTATCTATCTATCTATCCATATATCTATCTATCTATCTATCTATCTATCTGTCTCTGTCTCTTTCTCTCTCTCTCTATATATATATATATATATATATATAGATATATATCTTGTATTTGGCTATCCAGGATGTATTCAATAGAGCTCTCTCCCCAAAAAAAAGAGAACTAAATGACTTCTCAATGGAAAAAGGCCAAGGTGCACGGCACAGATAGCTCCATGTCAGCGATGATACCTTCATCTGAAATGGAATTGGATTATTTCCCTCCCAGTAAAAATATATATGTAGGTATATATTTTTTTAAATGCAAAGGCTGTCCCTGACTCGTGAGTTTTTACTAGGAATCTGGAGGGGTTCCAGAAAAAACATTGGTTCCACTTAATATTTCTGCCTTTGGATTTATTGTGCCGCGCCGGTTTTTATGAAGAAGTTTTATAGAAGGTAATTTTTTTTTTCCTGGTTCGGGCACAAGCTCACAAACAAGCACAATGATGCATACACACAGTAATACACACAGAGGCACACACACACCCCAAACACACAAATACATACAGGCATACACAAATACACACAGGCACACACAAATACACACAATAATACACACAGACACACACACACACACCACACACAGTAATATGCACAGGTACACACACACAAACACACATACAGGCACACACACACACACACACACACACACACACACACACACACACACACACACACACACACACACACACACACACACACACACACACACACACACACACACACACATATATAAAACCAGGCTGGGCATTATATCTAAGAGGAAACTATATTGGTAATTTGGTACCATAAGAATAAAGTCCCCGGGAGGGATTTTATATGGCTTGCATTGTCTACCTCCCAATAAGCTATCATACTCCTATTTATTTGATACAGCAGGGATCAACGGCCTTTATTTTATTGCTGGTCTTTTTTTTCTTGGCTTACCTTTTCTCCCACAGTGGCTGGCTGGGGTTAACAGCCACTGATACAAAACAACCACACAATTTATTTTCTATAACAAAGTGGAGGGCAGGCGGATATACCAAACGATCGATACATTTACTCTTGCTATCCGCCCTGGCTCAACAAAGCTGACACGGGTATGATTACCTAAGATGAACTTTGGGAGAACTTTGACATATTTAAGAGTCTACACACTTATGACAATTTAATTACAGGTGCTCCGAGGAAGTGGATAGAGCGCGTACCATATTTGCTCCGGCCTTCGTTACAGTGGTAAATATGGTAAATGGACTGAGCGCTATATCTCCTTTTATCACAGACCCAAAGCGCTTTACATTGTTTTTGTACACATTCACCCAGTCACACACACATTCATACACCGATAGCAGCAGCTACCACGCAGGGTAGGCTTAGCACTAGGGTGCTAAGCTAACTAAGCTAACTATCGGGAGCAATTCGGGGTTCAGTGTCTTGCCCAGGGACATTTCGACATGTGGCGGGGAGACGGGGGATCGAACCTCCGACCCTGCACACCAGAGGCGAACTCCCTCCCCACTTCGCCACTGCCGCCCCCAGTGGTCGCGGGTTCAAATCCGACCCGTGGACCTTTGCTGCAGCTCACCCCACCCCCCCTCTCTCTCTGTCTCCCCATTTCAACTCTGTACTATCCAATAAAGCTTGAAAATGCCCAAAAAATTAGTGTATGTTGTAATGTTTTTTTACAACGCAAGCTGTAGTTCCTGTGTGAGTGTACCCATGACAAAGACATTAAGAAAAACTATGTAAAAATAGCATGTTGTGCACTGATGGTCTGGTTTGCTGTTATATTATGTATGTTTATGAGAGGAATAGACAGACTGTTTAAAAAATCACCAATTCGTCAACACAGCAGTTTGACACATGAATGGCGGCACATGCTAATCAGTAGTGTGTGTGTGTGTGTGTGTGTGTGTGTGTGTGTGTGTGTGTGTGTGTGTGTGTTTGTTTGTTTGTGTACAGTTTGATGAGACAAATACAGGTCTGTAGAGCAATCTGAAACCTGTTACTGCAAGGAATTGTAAACAGTGCTGCATGTTTACATTATCAGTTACACAAATAGCTTGAAGACGATGAAGGAAATGTTCTCGCAATACGTAGCCATTGTGAGATTTTAGATTATTCTTCCCGTGCCTCTGCTTGGATTGTGATGCACCTCTATTCATGCTATTACGGTAGTTGTGCACTGTTAATCTGTTTATCTTTTTTTTGGGCAGTTTTCCAAGGTAATGACCATATTCCACACTAGGGATGTAACGATATGAAATTTAGAGTACGATACGATATGATACGATATTGCAATTGATATCACGATATCACGATACGATATTACGCGCGGAATTCATTTCTACCCCCTCAAATGAAATGTTGTACCGCTGATTTAAATAAAACACAAACAAATAATTACATTTTTTATATCTTATTATAAAGAGATTTCTGAGAGATTTAAACAACTTATCACCAAAACAAAGACACTGCTTCTCTACTATTGTTTTAAAGAAGCATTACACCTATAATTTTAAAATGAAATAGGAATTTTAAATCTAAACTTTAGGCACTTGTCTGTAACTGTAAAAGTATGCATAAAATAAAATAATTTAACAATAATGTGATCATTTCCCCATGTCTTATTTGCTTATCAACTCTATTTTATTCAACACTATTTTTGCAAGCCATGCTTTTACTTTAATAGGCCTACATTATGACAGGCACAATGAACACAGTAAAATATTAAATTATGATTTTTATTTGTTATTAATTAAAACTGCAGTCTCAAAATCAATGTTTTTGCAGTGCAAAAACATTGATTTTGATTTCCTCACACTTTTGCAACGTCACCTATGCTTGACAGTAGTGTCACCTAAGTTTGACCTAGTAGGGATTCCATAGTATTGCGCAACATGCCGGTGTTACGCCGAAAGCTGTGACCTGCCAGAATGTGTGATATTCTGGCAGGTCACAGCTTTCGGCGCAACACCGGTATAGCTCGTATAGCTGAGTTAATATGCTAGTTCACGTGAAGTTGTGATGAACATATCAAGGATCTTTGGACTTATCTCCTTCATCTGTCTTTCACCGAAGTTCGCCGACTT
>CM049395.1:38252500-38257500 GCA_026929865.2 Hyperoplus lanceolatus
CTCCCCATTTCAACTCTGTACTATATAATAAAAAGCTCGAAAAATGCAAAAAAAATAACCCTTAAACAAGCTTTCCAGCTTTATTATGGCGCTTTTCCACCGCACATGTAGCTCGACTCGACTCAACTCGACTCGACTCAACTTGGTTTGGTAGCAGCACGGGTTGTTTTCCACCGCAAATAGTACCTGCTGAACGTGGGCGGGGTCGTCGTAAGGGGCTGAAAGCCTACTCCGGAGCAAATTAGCAAAGCAGAAATTACGAGCAGTTGTTGCATTATTAACTGAACCAACCGCCAAAAACACGGATGAAAAATGTTTAAGAAATATCCCCCTTGTATCTGTTTGCTAAAAGAAGTAGAAGAATATTGCTACGGGCCATTAAAAGGGATGGTTGTTGTCCCGATGTGTGACTCTGCCACACAGTCAGCTGTAGGGATGCGTCACGTACATCCCTATGCACGTAAACACGGGCATGATAAAGTTGACTGTTTAGTGCTTGTTTCAGGATACGTGTTTTCAAATGCAAGCCGTGTCTCAGCCTGAATATTTTATTGAGGTAATCAGTTCAGTCCGAGGCTTGTAAAGTAATCGCTCGCTATCATGTCTGTCCCAGCTGGCTACTATTTAGCCTAGCTGCTAGCTGCCCTACATGTCTCCTCTCGTATGTAAGTAACTTCCCCAACAACCAACACTGGGTGAGCTTAGCGAATATATGGAAAATAAATTCGGATCTGTGATGCAAATCAAATGAAAGAGAGCCAGAGAAGGCTGCACGCGGCGTAAATACACTCAAAAGTCCCGGAGAGTTGGGGAGAATAAACAACAGAATGAAGCCGGTAGTCTTGGCCACTGATTGGCCAGACAATAGTCTCTGGCCAATCAGTGGCCGGCCGTCTGCCGACGTCACCTTTAGCATCGGCTCAGCTCGCTTGGACCCTAGAGCGGGCGATACCAAAAGCAGCCGCTACGTGGTACCAGGTACCATGAAATTGCGGTGGAAAAGCCAAAAATGCGAGTCGAGTCGAGTTGAGTCGAGCTGATACCATGCGGTGGAAAAGCGCCATTAGATAGTACATAGTTGAAATGGGGAAAGAGAGGGTGGATGAGCTGCAGTAAAGGTCCATGGGTCGGTTTTGAACCCGCGACCACTGCAACGAAGGCCGGAGCCAATAGGGTACACGCTTTATCCCAATAGGGTACACGCTTTATCCACTACACCACCGTAGTGCCCCATCAAATAACTTGTTAATGCAAGACAGCAGAAAGAAGTGCTCAGCTACCTACAGCATTAGGACACATGTTGAGTCAATCAGTTTAGTGTGACGTCAACAGCACACTACTGGGTCTTTGGCCCTGCTGCTTATTACAGGTCAGGGTGCTTTTCTCCTGCTTTGAGGAGGCAGTGAAAATAGAACATTGAGCAAAACACATCAGTGCATGCTGTTGCTACCATCATATATACTGTATATGCTTCCACTAGATGGCAAGATGACATTTTTTAACCTATTCATAATATGTTTTTGTGTTATAAAAATTGCACTGAATTGTAGAGCTTCTACCCCAATTCCGTGGTGATAATACAACAATTCTGATGTTGATATTGAAGATTAAACTTTGACTTCCATTATATACAGTATTTGCCTCCACTGGCCTATAAGGATAGCTAAATCTATTCATTGATAAAACCTGACACAATCTCAACATTCTCCCGTCAAAAGCTGCCACTGGTTGATGTATCACTTGTTTTACCATAGTCTGTGTACATCCTCTATTCTGATTGGCTGGAGAACATTCCATGGGTGTGGATTAACCCCTGATGTATGGACACCTAGATGGAACTGTTTACATTCTGTCCACTTAAATACGTCGCCGGCTCGCCGCTGATTAAACTGTGTTGATAAGGGATTTATAAAGCCTAAAATATCCTGCCGTGCAATCGCCTCTGGACACCACAGGATGGCGCTCGTAACACAAGAGCTGTAGTAACGATAGTAGTACAATAAAGTGGCTAAACTTAATGTCCTCTGGCTAAACGTCAATGGTGATCTCGTTAAAAAGGTGAGTCACACCCCTATTTAATTTGAAAAAGGTTTGTAACTGAGTTTACATGTAGCCACCAAAAGCCCGGCTTCACTGTCTATCTGCACACAGGCTACTGCTGTCAGTCACTGCCTCACGTAACTTCAGGCTGTAGCCCATAATACACATGTTCGCCAGTCATATTCTCCGTGAAATGCGTTATTTATTTTGGGGGAAATGCATTGTTAGCTCGGTGGAGATGTTGTTAAACATATTGGCTGATTACATTTACTGTTTGTACAGCGTGTGCAATGTTTTTTGACTTTGTATCTTCTTGCTAGCATAACAGTAGCTCTGTTGCTAACAGCTGCCGCAGTCTCCCGTTGCTCGTATCCTTGGTCCGACTCTCAGTACAATTTGAACGCACAGTTAAAGCCAAATTCTGTCGTTGCCAGGTCGTATCCTTGGTAGTTGCTATTGACTGGAGTACTGAAATACGTTTTCATTACATAAGAACCTTATGGGTTTGCAATGGGTATTCCAGTCATTATACGAGGTCTCAGGCGTTGCTGTGGAAAAAAAAGTTGTTATTCGTTCGAAACAAATCTAGTTTTGTTAAAAAAAAATCTAATTTGATCGCAAAAAGGCATGACAATATAACTGAGTGGTCTAATTATTATTTTTATTAGTAGGTGACTATGGTATAAGCGGGTTAATGCCCTTCGAGGTGTCCAGGTATCCACTGCACGTCGGACAGTTCTCGCCTCCACGGTGTCCATTAACCCCTGATACCTGGACACCTCGTCAGGCATTAACCCTTACTTATTGCAGTGCACTGATATATGCTGGGTTCTGATTGGTCAACTGCAACATTCTACGGTCCGATATTTCTTGATAACTGGCAGCTGTTAAGGTTAACGTTTGTTGTTGCTATGGGACACAGACTGTTGCTACATACATTGTTTTGATCGATCGCTTCCTGTCGTATCAATCCACTAATAGACGTCTACAAACAAGTAACAACTGCTCAATTGAATACTTTTTCAACATAACTTTAAATAGTTGATAATTGGACATTATATTCATATTTTTTCATGATAGCAGGCTTCAAAGTCAAGGTGTTTTATTGTCAGTTCTGATATACAGTAGTCAAGACATACATCAGACTCAAAATGAGTTTATTACTGTCCCAAACTGCAATAGGAACAATTAAAAACATATATAGAGTAGGTTAAGATAAACATAATCTAAACAATATGTACATCAATTCTAAATACTAAGTAGTGCAAAGGGCTTGCAGTGTTGCATTTACTGTTTACTGTATTTGCCCTTTGTGTACCTCTTTTATATACAGTCTATGGTTATGCCTCTGTATGAGCTGCTAAGAAATGTGGGATTCATAGCAGCACTAGGCCTAGATTCTACACTCAACAAAAATATAAACGCAACACTTTTGTTTTTTCTCCCATTTTTCATGAGAAGATCTAAAATTCATTCCAGATACACAATATTACCATTTACCATTTGTGTACAGATCCTTGCAACATACCATAACCCCACCACCACCATAGGCCACTCGATCCACAACATTGACATCAGCAAAGCGCTCACCTACACGACGCCACGCACGCTGTCTGCCATCTGCCCTGAACAATGTAAACCGAGATTCATCCGTGAAGAGCACACCTCTCCAACGTGCCAGACGCCATCGAATGTGAGCATTTGCCCACTCAAGTCTGTTACGGCGACAAGCTGGAGTCAGGTCAAGACCCCGATGAGGACGACGAGCATGCAGTTGAGCTTCCCTGAGACGGTTTCTGACAGTTTGTGCAGAAATTGTTTGGTTATGCAAACCAATTGTTTCAGCAGCTGTCTCAGTGGCTGGTCTCAGACGATCTTGGAGGTGAACCTGCTGGATGTGGAGGTCCTGGGCTGGTGTGGTTACATGTGGTTTGCGGTTGTGAGGCCGGTTGGATGTGCTGCCATATTCTCTGAAACGCCTTTGGAGACGGCTTATGGTGGAGAAATGAACATTCAATGCACGAGCAACATATCTGGTTGACATTCCTGCTGTCAGCATGCCAATTGCACGCTCCCTCAATGCTTGTGGCATCTGTGGCATTTTGCTGTGAGACAAAACTGCACATTTCAGGGTGGTCTTTTATTGTGGACAGTCTAAGGCACACCTGTGCACTAATCATGATGTCAGATCAGCATCTTGATGTGGCACACCTGTGAGGTGGGATGGATTATCTCAGCAAAGCAGAAGTGCTCACTATCACACATGTAGACAGATTTGTGAACAATGTTTGAGAGAAATGGTAATATTGTGTATCTGGAATGAATTTTAGATCTTTAAGTCCATCTCATGAAAAATGGGAGCAAAAACAAAAGTGTTGCGTTTATATTTTTGTTGAGTGTAGAACATGACTTTATATTGGATTGTGTGAGGTGGTCTGTGTAGCCTATCATCAGATGTACATCATGTCAAAGACAAATTCAGCCTTTTGATCTGGAAGATACAGGGGGAAAAAGAATAGCGGAAAAAATTCAAAGCTTCAAGTCATATAAGATATCTTCAATAGTATGTTACGCAACCTATATGAATATCAAGTATTCAACAATTGAATTTTGAATGTTATATTGTAGAGTTTGTTGTTGGTTAAAGCTCCCATATTATACACTTTTCGGTTCTATTATACACCATATCATATGGTCTTAGTGGTCCCTAATACGTTTTTCTTTAATTGCTGAAAAAAACTTTCAGATAATTTATTGTACTATGCTGATGTTCAGCTAATCTCACAATGGCCTATTTGTTTAAAAAGAGCTGCAGCTCCCCTCGTAAATATACAATCTTTGAGCTCCCCCCGCCCCCTGTCCGGAAGCGAAGCCAGATACGCCTTGCCCTCTGTCTGTCAGGGCCGTGGACCAATAAGAAATAGGGGTGTGGGCTGCACAGTGGAAGCTTCTGGCTTTCC
>CM049395.1:38262500-38265000 GCA_026929865.2 Hyperoplus lanceolatus
AGAGCACCCCAATGCTCTTTTGTATCTATGACATTTAGAAAAGCATGTATCCAAAACATGTCCTCTGAAAAATGTGGACATGTAAAAATGTTCAAAATGAAAAATGGTTTACAGCCTTTGTTTGTCTTTATATTTGTTGAAACATTTCTAAAAAAAAAAGGCCGTTTCACTATACGAAAACTATAAGTTAAATAAATCACCCCATTCACCTGCAGTGTCTCATCTTCAATGCAAAGAGCAATCTCCAGCAGGTGACATGGTTCACAGAATGACTGCCTCTTCTCTTGTGTTTGGTTGCACACCACAGTGAATCTCCCGTCTTCCTCTGGGGATTCAGAAATTACCGCAAATCACTGCTGTTGTGACAAACCTCTTATTCCCATGACGATAATGCCATCAAGACAGCTGAAGTGAAATGCCATGAAGAAAACTATATACTACTGTATATGCTGTGGATTTTTTTTATTGATGGGTCCTATATAGCATTTCCCTAATGACTCTTTGTCACTCTGTATTTCTCTCTCTTGCACTTGCTCTCTCTTTCACACACACACGCACTCACTCTCTCTCTCTCTCTCTCTCTCTCTCTCTCTCTCTCTCTCCTCTCACAAACACACACACACACACACACTCACTCACATCTCGCTATTTTTATTGCTGGGTCCTATATACCGTTCCCCTAATGACTTATGAGAGAAATCCTGGTTCTATACGTTTACAGGGTTGTGTGTTGTGTAAATGTCAGTAACACAAGACATGCTTATTTGCATATAAAAGCTATCAGTCTATAAACATACATTACAGTGTATACATTCTTTACTATGTGCCTGTGCCATCTATTGGATGGTGTGGATACCAACAACTGCTGTGCATCGCAGAGTCTGAAATAGAACGCCTATATACATTTAACGCCACTTCCTATTCATGCAATAGTTAATCTTCAATCCTAACGTTGACAGTAGTGAAACTGGAAATGCTGTACATTAAAGGTGGAGTCAGTCAGTGCGTTTACATACAGACTCATAATCGGATAACTAAACGAATAAGACCTCAACAGGACTTTTAAACTGCATGTAAACACCTTTATCCGATCTACTTCGGACACAAATCGGCACAATAACGGACAAGAGAAGTCGGATAAGAACACCTAGATAATTCGTTCATTGTCGGCTTTCTCTCTGCATGTATACAGGGATCGGATATCGCATATCGGACTTCTCGTTCTGTGCCCGTGTGCCTGCACGTGAGAGGCTACACCATGGGTTATTGACGGAAGGGAACCGGACGTGGCTCTAAAACCACTTGTTGAAAGCATGGTTGAAAGGGCTACAGCGCCACCTAACATAGTGGAGACAGCCATGCATCGGACATTCATCCGATTTCTGAAAGGCCACGTATACTCAGACAAGTGACACGGTCCGTTCGAGTGTCTTGATCGATATATGTGATAATCCAATCTAGTTGTGCCATGGAAACACACTGAGTGATTCTGGAGAATGCTTGCTTGTGGTCAAAATCATTTTTTTGTCAAAATCATTGAATGTCTAAACACTATCTGCGATCTGTCTGTACTGTGTGCTGAAAAACAGTCTGGTGTTAATATACAGCCTAGGGCCTAGGCTTTATAAACTGGTATATCAAAACAATATTTAAACAAAGGGGGCCCTATGTATCAATAGTTTACAGAACATCTGTGTATGAACACTTGATTTTATTTCAGCGCACACATAGGATATTACATAGCATATTTTGAGGAGATTTTCAATATTTTCACTTCACAAAAAGTGATTTTGACAACAAGCATTCTCCAGAATGACTGACTCTACCTTTAAATGTCCACCCATTGGTCCCTTCATGACATGTGACTTTGGTGTGATGCGTATTGACCCTTGAGACTGTTTTTCTTAATCAGCATCGACAGAGTCCTGTAGCATTACATCAGACCCAAACCCCTTCAGGTGACGGCTAATGATGCTAATGATGCTAATGATGCCTTTTTAATTCCTCAAGAGAAGTCATTAGTAGCTTCACATATTTATGGTCTAAAGTAGGAAAGATGTGTTCAGTGTTAGGGGACATTGTGGGATCATATCAAATGTGCCAGTGAACAAAATATGAATATGAAAATCTAAAATGGTAAATGGACTTGACTTATACGGTATAGCGCTTTTTAGCCGATTTTTACCAATTCTTACCACATTCACCCATTCACACACACACTCATACACCGATGGCATGTATCGTGATCCAGGGGCTGAATTATGTGTTAGTCAACTGTATAAAGAAATAGCTTAAGGTTGAGTGACTGCAGGCAGAAATTTAATTTTTGTTAAGCACTGGTCAGTTTGAGATGTTTGTGGCTATTTCGCTTCCATAACATGTCTTCTTTCATAATAGTATACGGTCTGAAATGTACATTAAGGTGTTTAATTGACTAAACCTTGTCTGTTCGCGTCTGTATATTTCCCCTATACAACCAACTTTAACAGCCACTATGTCA
>CM049395.1:38267500-38345000 GCA_026929865.2 Hyperoplus lanceolatus
ACCGAATTAAAAATCATAATTGCCTGGGTCGTGGAAGTCGGGTCATTATTTTTTTTTAGCTATTAAACGTTTTAAGACTTTTATTGCCTCAATTTGGACCATAAAGAACTGACTTTCGTGATCCCCTTATACCCTGCGTTCCAATCCCCATACTTCCCTACTATTTAGTATGCCAAACAAAGATATAGGATGTCCCAATACATGTACTTCAATTGTAGTATACTGAAAATACATATATGCTTCACTAACTCCAATAGCATTTTGGAGTATTCATCTTTATTCTTGACATTTCTCGATATAATAATAATAATAATAATAATAATAATAATAATAATAATAATAATAATAATAATAATAATAATAATAATAATAATAAAAATTAAATAAAAAATCTTCCTTATCTGATTTTTTTCTCTCTCACGTGGCCCTAAAACTCTTCTGTACTTTAGTATGTAGTGTAAAAAGAAAGAGTATGTGATTTGGAACGCATGGTTAGTTACTGAACGCTTCACCAGCATGATGCAATGTTTGGCTGTTGGTGAAATACCTAACAGCTATCGGATGAATGGCTGCAACAGTTGACATGTATATCCATGAATCCTAGTGGGTAATACGTTGATGAAGACTCACTTTTGCCTTTAACACAAGTTGAGACTTTGACACTCCTAACTTTATTCTCATGTATCTTATATGTTGTTTTGTATTGTATCTTGTTCAGCACTTTGGTTCAACTGATGTTGTTTTTAAATGTGATATAGAAATAAGTTTGACTTTGACTTAATGGCTTCGGCCACACTTAGACTTTTGTTGTATTGTCAAGCCAATTAGAGATTTTCATGGAATGCCCTTCAGAGCAACTTCAATATGACCATTCTCCCCACTTTTTCTTCTTTTAAATCTATGATTTCTGATTTTCACCATCACCACTGCATTTGTTTTAACTGAATTAATTTTTTAAGCTCTTTTATTGTAATTCTTTATTTCTTTTGATCTTTTTTATCTTGCTAGGATTTTGTGTTTCTCTGTTTTATTCTGTCCCTCTGTTGTTATTGTTGTTGTGTTTGTTGTTGTTGTGTTTGTTGTGCGCTCGTCGGCGTTGTAAATGAGGGGAACCTCAATGCCTTTCGAGTTTGTATAAATAAAGGTTTTTCATTCATTCATTCATTCATTCATTCATTCATTCATTCATTCATTCATTCATTCATTCATTCATTCATTCATGTGTTTTTTTTTGGCAAATGTCTCAACAACTAGTTGATAGATTACCAGATAATGAATTGTAATTATTTTTGCGATTCTTTGAGTTTCATTGTTTAGGTGTCTCTAAGTCGAGTATTTTTTTTTTATTATTTAGGAAAACATATCAAACTCCTTGGCTGGATTGGATGTTTGGCTTTTGACTAGCCCTCACAGCCTTGGTCAGTGAGTCATTATTGACCAATTGTGTTTGTTAAAAAAAATAATTCAAAAAGTGCGCTGGATTACAATGACTGAGCATGCCTTTAAGGTCCATATAATAATATCTGAAGCCACGGCCAAACTTTGAAGTGCTAAATGACAAATGTAAGCTGTGCACACACACACAAGCACACACACACACACACACACACACACACACACACACACACACACACACACACACACACACTAACACAGAGACACACACTCGTCACTGACTCATCACAGCCTCTCAACATGTGTCAGACCAGCCAGCGTTCTCCATCTGTCTCCCCCTAGAGCGTAGCCAGCCATGTCCATCTCAGAGAACACACACACACACACACACACACACACACACACACACACACACACACACACACACACACACACACACAGGCAGAGGGTGAGAGAAAAAAAGTAATTCCCAAGACAAAGTGCGTTATGCCATGCAGCAACCGTTCCCCTTGAAAATGAGAACTCCATTCGTGGGAGCGGGGTAGTTTAGCAGACAGGCCGCTTGCCTGTGTGTGTGTGTGTGAGTGTGTGTGTGTGTGTGTGTGTGTGTGTGTGTGTGTGTGTGTGTGTGTGTGTGTGTGTGTGTGTGTGTGTGTGTGTGTGTGTGTGTGTGTGTGTGTGTGTGTGTGTGTGTGTGTGTGTGCGCGTCCGTGCGTGTGTGTGTGTGTGTGTCAGAGAGGCTTGGAAACATACAGTCCCGGCTCGGACACACAGTGAGGGCTGTGTAAGTGTAGATAGTGAGAGGAGATTTGTCATAGTGAGACACATACTGACATGAAGTTGGTGTTAGTAGAAGAACCAATGCACACAGGCTGCAAGAGGTACACATGGGAACACAAGCCCACTACAGATACAATTGGCAAGACATAAGTTAACTCAAAGCTGAACTTGTGTGAAAGGCCAAAGTAATAACAACAGTTATACTTCACAAAATGTGTGTTTCATAATGTTATTCTCAAGTCACAGGCACATTTAAACATTTAACTAACTCAGCAACACATTAAAAGTACGTCTTCAATACTTAACACAGATGCTCTCAGCTGGCAGTTTTGGGGAACAAAGAGTTCATGTCCATGCATGCGCTACCCCATTATTCCTGATTCAGTCGCACGCATACAAAGCTCACACACAAAGCAAATGGCAAAAAAATAGTCTATGGTAAATAAATAGTAGTATAAATAGTATGGTCTTTTGGGGTTTCAATATGTAAAATGTGTTAATGCAGGGCGCTCCGGTGGCGTAGTGGATAGAGCGTGTACCATATTGGCTCCGGCCTTCGTTGCAGTGGCCGCGTGTTCAAATCCGACCTGTGGACCTTTACTGCAGGTCATCCCCCCCTCTCTCTCTCTGTCTGTCTCTCTATTTCAACTCTGTACTACCTAATAAAGCTTGAAAATGCCAAAAAAAAAAAATCTTTGAAAAAAAAAATATAAATGCATGAAGCAGATATTAAGGCCGCCATCCACAATGCTAATGCGAGCTTGAATAACATGGAGAGTGATGAGGAACTTGAGGAAATGGAAATCTTGCTTTTTGCATTGATTAAATACTATTAAAGGTGCAGTACGCAGTTTATAGGGATGGTGATTAAATACTATTAAAGGTGCAGTACGCAGTTTAAAGGGATGGGGATTTGTTTACATTTGCAGACCCTTCAGTTACTCTACAAAACATATTTGCTCTATATGCAATTATTAGTATTGAAAGGTTATATCATTATACATCAAAACTAAATTATTTTGAGACACCTGGAACCAAACCTGAGACTGGAATAAGTTTGTAAACCAAACTGTGGGCCCTGCTGCTGTATACAACAACAGTGAAACAGTAACTTTTCGGGAAGCTTTCTAACTTCAAACAGTGTTCCAGGGATCACATTTTCCTGTGAGGAAAGTTTGTTCATTCAGTTATGAGAATATACATTAGAAAACCTTCACTTCTCTGACACACCTAAAGTTACATGGTGCACCTTTAAAGACACATACGTTAACATTTACTCTTTCTAGACACACGTAATGAGTGAATTGAGCCTCTGAATTAGTAGTCAAGCAGCTACTCTGGGTTTTTATCTCCCAAAATCCTCAACTGTAGCTTTATTGATAAGACGCTAACCCCGAGCAATCGCCAAAAAACCTTGGCTGTTATCAAGGCACTTGCAACGCCCACGCCAGGGCAGGAAATCTTGGAAGATGAAGAATATTTTTTGGGGCACATGTCCTAATCAGTTTTGCTTAAAGGTGCTGGTATATGCAGTCGTGGAAAAAAATGAAGAGATCACTTCAAATGTTCAGTGTCTCTTGTTCTATTATTTAGAGGCATATGTTTGAGTAGAATGAACATTTTGATTTTATTTTATAAACTACTGACAACATTTCTACCAAATTCACAATACACATATTGGCATTAAGAGTATTTTCAATAAGTAATGGAAATATGAAGATGGAAGAAAAATCCAGACTGGTCTCTTCATTTTTTTCCACAGCTGCAGTGTTTAAAACTGAGATGAGCAATTTTTTTTTCAAGCCCTGTACTTTTTCTACTGTGACCTTATAGGCGAAAGTAATAATTTAAAGTAAAGTATTTTTTTTTTAGCTAGACTAAAATTCATCACACTTTGATTAATCTTTCCCTACCGCGGAGATTGTCAGCGAAGATATACGGACAAGGGGTTAGAGAAATGAACGAAGGGCAAAAAAATATCAACACCACTCGCACAATGACAGCAGAATAAAACACTCCTGTGTGTGTGTGTGTGTGTGTGTGTGTGTGTGTGTGTGTGTGTGTGTGTGTGTGTGTGTGTGTGTGTGTGTGTGTGTGTGTGTGTGTGTGTGTGTGTGCGAGAGTGTGTGTGTGTGTGAAAACACTCCAGAATCCCGTATCTGTGTTCTTGCTTTAGAATTAATCTCGTAGCCTTGATTTATTTTTTAAAGGTTGATTCTCTTGAAAAAAATATTGTCGAGATGGCATTGAAAACATTTGACACTACCTCATCCCTACTGGCAGAGAGCTGACTCACACATAAATCACCTCTCAAGGCAGAATGTTAAATTAAATGCCTTTTTATTAAGAGGTTCTTTTTCGCAGAGCCCACACAAGCACTGCCACACGATTAGAGTATGGAAAGGTGGTCTGTTTTTATTGAAATTGAGGGGGAAGAAACAGATTCAATTTTGCAACAGAAATAAGTTACAGCATTTAAACACACACAGAGACACAGAGAGAGAGAGACAGACAGACAGACACACACACACACACACACACACACACACACACACACACACACACACACACACACACACACACACACACACACACACACATACACACACACACACACAGTACAAGCTTGTCCCATATAAAAGTACTGCAGCATTACCTTGCCTTTAAGAGCTAGCTGTCATTCTCACTGATATATTAATTTATCTTTTATGATTTATACATAAAATGGTCTCTCAGGGCCCTGCTGAACTTTTTTCACTTTCTAGTCTTCCAGTCTTCCAATTAGAGATTCCTGCAAAAAAAAAAAAAAAACAAGTGCAAAACATGTTTGTGTGTGTGTGTGTGTGTGTGTGTGTGTGTGTGTGTGTGTGTGTGTGTGTGTGTGTGTGTGTGTGTTACTATATTCATCGACCCCTTTTTACATGTCTAATATATATCACCGTGTCTCATTAAAATTCCCCTACACTTAACGGTTTACTGCTTGGGGATCAATACATGTTAAATGCAGCACAACAGGGTTACCCAAACTGGATCATGCAGTCAATAATGTGCAAGCCAGTGAAAGTATTCTTAACTTTGTTCTAACCTTTATTTATACAGGTAAATCCCATTGAGACCGGAGACTCTTTTACAAGGGAGACCTGTTCCCATGTTACCATTCACACACACATTCATACACCGATAGCAGCAGGCTAACTATCGACATTCACACGGCAAGGTGGGTGAAGTGTCTTGCCCAAGGACACAACAACTATGACACAAGTGGCAGGGCGGGGATCGAACCTCCAACCCTTTGATCATCGGCCGACCCACTCTACCACCTGAGCCACAGCCGCCCCATAAACAGGTGCAAAACCGCCCCATTGTTGTTGGACTTCTAAACTAAATAGTCTAGAATCTCTGACAGGCAACCTTGCATTTCCCTGTTCTGTTCACAGCCTTTACTGTGTATTACAACACTTTTCTGTTAATTCGTATATGCTTAATTTTTTTTCCCGAATGTATTCTTCAATTTACAATGTATACATCCAAATGTACAGTTCATCGCAAGGACACATTTTAATACACCTTTTCAGTCTAAGACACAATAACACAAACTAAAATAAGTACATAGATAAAAAAATATAATAAAAATAAAATGAAAAATAAATAAAAATAAAAATAAAAATACATCAAAATAAAAATTAATACCATTTTATAAATCAATTAAAAACAAACACAGAAAAGTGTATAAATACTAGGGCTGTCAAAATGATCGCGTTAACGCAGGGTGATTCATTTCTGGAATTAACCCGTTATTTTTTTTTATCGCAATTAACGCATGTGCAGAATGATCCGCCCCGTGCATCCCACCGGCTCTGTACTACAGTCAGTCTAACGTTGTGACTGTAGCTGCGCGCTGCCAAACATAACAGCACGCTAGCCCATGCCGTGTTTTAAACTGCTAACGGTTATGTATGTGTCGGGGGCATAGATAGTATAAAATCAACTGCCGCAGGTGACAGTTGATGTCGGGAGCAACAGGAGGAGAATCATTGTCCGCTCTGTTCAGAGCCCGCGAGGACACAAACGTCTGCAGTTTACAGAGGTGTGAGTGAGTAGACATCAACATAATGTCGGCTTCCTGGCACACATGAACAGTCCCCGAGGATGTGTTCACGCGTACACACACACACACACACACACACACACACACACACACACACACACACACACACACACACACACACCGCAGACTGTATTCAAGTTGTATTCAAGAATGCACAACCTATAGATTCACAAAATAAATGCCATTCTATAGCCTATATTTGCCCAAAGACATTGTAAAGAGACAGACCAATTGAATTATGGTGTGGTAGGTATATATTTTAGTTTGATTTAAATGTATTTTCAGCATATAGAAATTTGGATTTTCAATTAATAGAAATAGTAATTTTAAATGTACATGTCCACCTTCTGTCCTTTATCTTTCCGTTCATACAACAATACACAGAGGAAATTCTAATTTTTCAGGCATTTTTCGAATGGTAAAATTAATCGTGATTAATCGTGATTAATCCACAGAATCCTGTGATTAATCTGATTAACATTTGTAATCATTTGACAGCCCTAATAAATACATAACATTACTAAAAATATATAAGGGTTAGTGTATTGCAGCTCGCTTACTGATGATACTGATGAGTTTGCAGCTGTGAGAGATTGGTATTGCTATGAGGGAAACTTGCTGATAGTATGAAAACTAGTTGTTTTTTATGTCTACTAATCCCAAGGAGATATACCATTTAATACAGCGCCCTGTGAATCTTATATATGCTTTTCATAAATCACGGATATGTCTGGATGAGCAGAGTGTGCATTGCTGTCTCTACTTGAACATAGCTGCAAATATATGCACTTTTTTCATGCATTTCAATTCCTTCTTAAAGGTACAGTAAATAATGGAATATTTGTTGATATCTAGTGGGGAGATTCTAGACGCTCCTTTGCTAACCCCTCGCTTTGGTAGAATGTACTGAAGCTACGGTGGCCTTCAAGGGCAAGAACCTATAGTTACTAAAGACGGCATCGTCCACCACTGCATCAAGTCTTTCCACAATATCAAGTGATGAGGTGAAGATGTATTTAGTTATTTATTCTATAGTACTTCTTCTTCTTCTTGGTCTTCCAACAGGTGCATTTCCCCAGGTCGTCCACTATATTTTAAAACGCATAACGCTATTAAGTTTGTCCATTCTGTGTTACTGTAGAAACATGGTGGCGCGCCCTGCTCCTATGTAGATATAAAAGGCTCATTATACGGTAGTAAAAAAAAAACGTTTTCAATTATACACTCATTTACACATAGTTATGAATATTGTATTCCATTTCTACCAAATCTGTTCTGATTCACTTTACACATCGCATCTCTTAAAAAACTAAAGAAAGGAACGAAGAGCTGCAGAGTTCCATTTAATATATATGTGATGACATGAAGGCCACAGTGGTGAGGAATATCAATGTGTGTGTGTGTGTGTGTGTGTGTGTGTGTGTGTGTGTGTGTGTGTGTGTGTGTGTGTGTGTGTGTGTGTGTGTGTGTGTGTGTATGTGTGTGTGTGTGTGTGTGCCTGTGTGTTTGTGTCTGTATTCATGTGGGTTGTTGCATTGTGAATACATCCAATTGTCTTTGCCTGCACATGTGTCTGCATATACAGAATGCATTGCAAACACCATTTATATGTATGTATTCCGGTACCTCTGCATTTTACTGGTACGCCTATCTATTCTTGCACATACTGTATGTTGAAGTGTAGGCGTGTGGATGTGCAATGTAACAATGTATCACTCACTGTAGCAATGCATTATTCTCCATCCATTTATATTCAAACGACATGAGGGCAAGACTTTCCCTATGAAGACAACAGGGGTCCTAACCGGGCACAGTCACTCAATGCCACACTGTCATTCACACACACTAGGACTCCCTACCATCTCCATCTGTGTGTGTGTGTGTGTGTGTGTGTGTGTGTGTGTGTGTGTGTGTGTGTGTGTGTGTGTGTGTGTACGCTCAGCTGTCTCGCCGGCCGGCAAATGATGAGAAGTGACAGGCCAAGGACAGCTCTGCACTCACTCCACAGCCTTGGAATTGAGTCACAATGCAAAGTAGCTATAGCAGCACACACACACACACACACACACAGACAGCGAGGCAGCCAGACATGCCTTTGCACAGAAAGGGATGTGTGTGCAGTGGCTTCAGAAAAGTTTTGGTGAAGAGTATTGAAAAAAAAAATGTACATAACGTCTGTTAAAGACGGTTGTGTAGGAGAAATATACAGACATAAACAGACAAGGTTTAGTAAAATAAACACCTGAATGAGGATGTGCCTATAAGCACTTGATTGGAGTACCACGGTAAAGGGCTGAATGACCTCTTTTTTCAACTGCAAATGCTCACCTTTGAATGGGTCAAGCCATTCTATGAAATCATCAATATCACAATCAACTCTATCTTTATACAATCGCTATTATAATATAAGGATTGAGGTTTTTCTTCCCTCAGTCTTCCCTCAGTCTTCCCTTGGCCCAGCTGTCCTGTTAATCCTAACCCCACATTTTCCCATGTGTGATGTCACACATGGGAAATTGCGGCGCCATTTAAAATGCAAACTTTTTTTATATACATTGACGTAAACAGCCTTGTGAGTGTTTTGCATTTATGTTGACGATGTATTATTAATCAATACATCTTGCCCATTACTTTGGGCCAAAACATGAGGTGAGTCGAAGCTGCTCAGCCTTCACGTGCCAAAGTGAGACCGATGCAACTCAATCTTATTCATAATGAGACAGGGCTATGGGTCCTTTAAAGACTTATGGTTATATTAAAAATGTATCGCAACCTCTCCTACATCTCTGGGAAAAATTAAGAGCCCATTCCAAATGTTCAGTGTCTCTTGTTTTACTCTTTAGAGGGCATATGTTTGAGTAGAATGAACATTTTGGTTTTATAATATAAACTACTGACAACATTTCTACCAAATTCACAATAAAGATGTTGTCATTAAGAGCATTTTCAATATCGTCACCCTCTTAAAATAATGGCCTAAGGCATTTGTTCAGTGTTTTCAGGAAACACAAAACACTTAACCAAAGATTGAATAGATATTCATTAATAATTTCACTCAAACAGGTTATGTCAAAAGATGACTCTTGACATTGTAATAACAATTTCTGTCAATTATGTAACATAATAGGAATAAACCCTTTATATTAATGTTTAACTTGTGACTTAAGCCATTTTACACACTTGTGAAATGTCCTTGAAAAAAAAATTAACAGTACATTGTGACTTAGGCAAAATAAAATGGCCTAAAACACACTCTTGACATTCTGGTAATATCGTATAATGGTCTATGTCAGGTAAAATCACATGATCTGTTCAACTGAGGAATTAGGCCATTTTACCAGAGCTGGCCAGCATCGTAAGGAGTTGATTTAAGCAAAAAAAATCATTTTGGCCAAAAAGTGACTTAGGCCATTATTTTAAGAGGGTGACGATATGTAATGTAGAGATAAAGATTGAAGAAAAATCCAGACTGGTCTCTTATTTTTTTCCGGGGCTGTATTGAAGGGTAATGCTTGGCTGAACTGAAAACAAAATAAATACAGATCGATTCAAGCAAACGGGGTAATTTGCATGTGTCAGAATTTAGTGCTGGTAAATGCTAAATACAAGGAGACATAAACAATACGGCGGGGAGCAAAACATGTGGTTAAAATTGCACATTAATAATGGATGGAGCCTTGTGTTTGTATGGGGATGAAATGGGACTGTGTGACTTAGTAATTTCACTTCCTCATTGTCTAGGGATGGTGTGTTCTCTAAAAGCTTGTGCAACTTTTAAAAGCCAGGGGAATGGTTGGTTGATACGGAGTTGTTTTTAATGGTGGGATGTGCAATAAGCATACGCTTTAGAGGACAATTTAAGTGAAGGCTTTATGAGACACTTACTTTGAGCCGTGTGGGCAAGCCTGCAAGATTCAATAAAAGAAAGAACAAACCTTTTAACTGTGGAGGAATCGGGCTCTAATACAATGACGCCATTTTCTCAGAGACATGGTGAAATGAGAGGGGATAATGCTAGTGAAAATAATGCTAACCTTTAAAGCTGGGGTATATGATTTGTGATTGGTCAAAGTTAACATGAGCTGACACTTTGACCAATCAGAGCGAGGCTCCGATTCTCTGTTCTTATTGGCTGTTGGGACTGTCCATTCACTTTGTTGGTGTAGGGAGGGACCATAGGGGAGGGACCAAAGAGAACAAGTGGAGCGGTTGAGGTATTTGAGGTAATCTCTATCTCAACTGCCATTTTCTCCCCAAATCCTCCACCCCAGCTTCAAAGCCCCTGTAAACCCAACTACACACAATGTGTAAATGTCATTTGGGGAGTTGTTTGCATGATAGTCAAGCATATGAGAAGAGTTATGATGAGATAGAGTGATAAGATGTTCTCATTTCATTTTGATAAACTTTACAGACATTCAGTTGATATGAGGCGGGCTATGCTCTGGTTCTTATGACTAAATAAGTATTTTGAACCAATCACGGCAGTCCTCTGCCCGAACATTGTAAAAACACAATGACTTTAGTTGGCATGGATATAGTTTGATACGGCCACGCCCACGCAGTTCTGTCAAACAAAACTCTAGTCAGTATAAAAGCTATTTTTCAAATGAACTTTCAAAACATTTATGAACATTTATTTCTATCAAAGTTTTGTACAAGCTTATTGAGAAACCAAACTTTTCTGTCATATATGTATTTGTAATATTGATAATATAAGGAGAAATATATGGACATAAGTAGACAAGGATTAGTCAAAAGAACACCTAAAAATACATGTTGGCCCTTTTATTTTTACTTACTTTAAATTAGACATGTTATGGATGCAAAATAACCAAATATCTCAAGAATGGACACTGCCACATCTACCCATGAAAGAAGTGGGTCTTACTTCACTTCACAAATTTAGTTGCTAGCTAACCAACAGCGGTGGCCATAGCTCCCTCCCTGGGGCACTAAACAGATTGCGCCCCTCACACACTAGCTTGAGTCGCTTGAGGGCCAGAGAGATTGGCCTTGGTACACAGGAGCCTATAGGCCTTGAGGGCGTAAACACCAAAGCAGCCAGCAGACACTGGTGATGTTTCTATCTGTCTCTTCTCTTCTGCACATAGAGGATTAGGGTTCTGGGGGAGAAGTGACTATATCATCCCTGAAAACAGCCCTTACCCCTTAGCCAAAACCCCCCTAGACCCAAACTGGCAGAGCTCTGAGCGAGGCAGCTAGAATCACACAGGAAAGTTTGTACAAAGGAGATACAATGCCGGTGAATAGTTTTATTTTTTTTATATATAAATGACATTGTGTTATAGATATCATCATTAGAGTTGAGAAGTTGATTACTTACAATACAATTTCAGAAATATTCAATTACATTATGCAAATCTAGCAATATCTAACTAATTATTTGTACGGTTGCATCACATTCTAGATGTGGGATAGAGCCAGAGCTAAAATAAGTTCCTTTTATAGATAAAAACAATACTATGTATCCATCTACAGTACAGTATATGTGTGCTATATCAGCCTTGTCCGTATGGAGAAAGAGTCCTCACCCTCGGCCAAAACAACCAGACCCAAACTGGCAGAGCTCTGAGCGAGGCAGCTAGAATCACACAGTATAGGAGGCCTATAGTGCAGTGTAGGAATGTTTGTGTATTGCAGGTGAATAGGGTATTTTCTTAAAGTTATAGATATCATCATTTAAGTTGGAGAAGTTGATTACTTACATTATGACAAATATTTATTTATTTTAATAGTTTTTACTTACACATAAATTACAAATGCACATTTAGTGATATCTAACTAATTAGTTGTACGGTTGCAACTTTTCAATCACCAAAATCTAGAAAGGGGGTAAATATAGAGCTATTTAGAGCAATCATTTTATTGTATAAATACAAAAAATACTATGTATCCATCTACAGTACATGTGTGGGAGAAGTGACTATATCAGCCTTGTCCGTATGGAGAAAGAGCCCTTACCCTCAGCCAAAACAACCAGACCCAAACTGGCAGAGCTCTGAGCGAGGCAGCTAGAATCACACAGTAGAGGAGGCCTATAGTGCAGTGTAGGAATGTGTGTACAAAGCCGGAGACAATGCAGGTGAATAGAGTAACGTTTTTGACTTATACATTCCATCATGAAATTTTGATTGCTCATATTAAAACAATTATTTTTGTAGTATCTTTCAGAAATGTTTGAATGTATGAATGCAGATATATCAAAAATATAACTGAGTATGTGTGCATTTTATTATTTAAAAAAAAATATTATAATTGGATAAAGCCTGAGATAAAATCTGTATTTAATTTTTCTAATTTTTTTAAACAGATTTGTGTAGCCTGTTTTCAATATATGAAATAAATCAATACATCAATCAATGGTTGTATAGGGGAAAAATACAGACGCAAACAGACAAGGTCTAGTCAAATAAACACCTACATGTACATTGTGGCCCTTTCTAGGTGTTTTCAATAAGACATGTTATGGAAGCAAAATAGTCAACATTGACACTTACTTACAAAAACAATATAGAGAGGTTCACAATGGAGACGGGGTGGTTGTTTATTGCCTCAATCAATCAGTCTATATATTGACATGTAAGAATGATCTCAACAATAGTGCAATATAGTCAGGTTTGGTTATGGGTAGAAGTGTGTCTGAAAGGCTGGTTACGTGTTATTTAAGCGCTGTCAAAACAGGTGACGAATGTGCACAATCACCGCGGATTGCTATTGAGGTATAATAGCAGGGTTTTGTATTTCAGTGGGGACTCGAGAACTCATTTTTCACTGACACCTTCACTTTGCCGTCACTCACTAGTATATAGCCCCCCCTCCCCCCATCCCCCACTCCTCAAATAGGACCAAATAAGAACATGTCCTAAATTCCCCCCATCTATCTATCAATGGTGTTTGAGCCATTATGATTGTCTGGGAGAGAGAGGGTCAAATCAGGACTATTCTAAGGCGGTCCCTGCTCTATCCAAGAGGGAGAATGAATAATGCTGAAAATACAGCCCCGGAAAAAATTAAGAGACCAGTCTGGATTTTTCTTCAAACTTCATCTCTACTATACTTATTGAAGATGCTCTAATTGACAATAGTTTTTATTGTGAATTTGGTAGAAACGTTGTTAGTAGTTTATATTATAAAATCAATCGATCATACCTGAATGGTAGAACCTTCTGTGTGTCCTCGAATAACCTGATGTCAGTACCGGCGGACTTGCAGTGTGGGGTACCCCAGGGCTCAGTCCTTGGGCCGAGCTGATCCAGCAGTTCAGTGACATTTCCTACCATCTGTATGCTGATGATCTTCAACTGTACTGCTCGTTTAAGCCCTGTAAACCCCAGAGGCTGGCTTCCCTTACAAACTGTCTGTCCAAAATAAAGCTATGGCTCAGTGAGAATAGTCTCCAGCTGAACTCCAGCAAAACTGAAACCCTAGTTGTCGCCCCGGACACTATTGTCCCACTTATTACCCAGCATCTCGGCAACTTAAGCAGATCAGTGAAAAAAAGTCTGAGGAATCTTGGTGTAATTTTTGATGAAGGGATGTCCCTAGAACGGCATATGAATCAGCTGGTTAAGAACTGCAATTTTCACTTGCGCAACATCTCCAAGCTCAGACACATGGTCTTGAGCCACGAGCTTGAGATGATTGTCCACACTTTTGTGTCCTCACGATTGGACTACTGTAACAGCCTTCTAACATGCCTTAGTAAAAAAGGCTTGGCTCGTTTACAAGTTGTCCAAAACTCGGCGGCGAGGCTCCTGACCCGCACCCACAGGAGAGCCCATATTTCTCCTATTTTGAAAGCTTTACATTGGCTCCCTGTCGCATACAGAGTAAACTTTAAAATCCTGGTGCTGACGTTCAGGGCTCTTCACGGTCAGGCTCCTGATTATATTAAGGGCCTGATCCAGCCTTATGCCTCCAACAGGAGCCTGAGGTCCTCCACGCAGAACCTCCTGATGGTTCCTCGCACTCGTTTTAAAACCAGAGGAGACATATCTTTCAAGGCTGTTGCTCCTCGTCTGTGGAATGACCTGCCCCAGTCCCTGCGCATTCTGGACTCTGTGGATATTTTTAAGAGTCAGCTTAAGACGCACTTGTTCAGACAGGCCTTCTAGATCCTTGTCTATGTACTCTGTATTATATTGTATAGTATTATATTGTACGTTCTTAGGAAACGCTTCTTTGTAACAGACTCTGTATATGTGTCGTTTTATTGTATTTTATTGTGTTTTTTAATGTGAAGCGCTTTGTGACCCTGGTCTGCGAGAGGCGCTATATAAATAAACTTTACTTACTTACTTACATACTTAAAATGTTCATTCTACTCTAACATATGCCTATAAAGAGTAAAACAAGAGACACTGAACGTTTGGAGTGGTCTTTAGTTTTTTTCTGGAGCTGTATAAACTTGTTGAGTGCTACACAATAGTATTAGAATGACTTTTGCATTGATGGAAGAGAGCATATTTTAAACTAAATAAATAACTGTATTTTGTTTGCAATTACTCAAAATGAGATTTAATGACATGGATAGATAATGTATCAAGTACAGCTCCTTGTTTCACAAGATTTAAACTGCCCCTGACACATATTTTAATCAGTATTTTGCATGAAGTCATCTAAATTTAGTTTAGTTTTATTTGCAGATAAACACGATTACAATGGCACAAAGATGCATATAGACTTACATAAATGCACGGGTGGGACAAAAGAAACCCTGAAGGGCTTATAAAGGATGCCCACCTAACTTTAAAATACAATACAATAAGGTAAGGTGAAGAAATCTTCTAAGAACTTAACACAATAATCCCTATCTACACCTGTAGTCAACCTAAATAAATAGCCCACATTAGTAACAGCCTGGTTTACCAAAACAAAGTGTTAGTATTATAATATTGACATTTCAAAGTGCAATTATGTTTAGTAGTGAATGCATTTAATAGTGTTGCGATATAAATCCATGTTTAAACATATTAATTCCCCTCCTTTAATGGAACGACTGATTGAATTTGAGTCCAATGAAAATAATTGATTTCACTGCACTCCACAATTAGCCTGGTCCAACCAGACCATCGTACTTCATTTCATTTGTACAGAAGGTCTGGAAGTGCTGTAATTGGCAAACGTTAACTCACTTGGAGGCGGGTGTCTGTCGAAGTTTAAAACTATTGGATCTGCCCAGTGCCACTCTGGATTAGCCAACCAATCGCATCACGTTTGGTCATCACGTGTGTCATGAGCCGGCTTTTGATGGTGCCTTCCAGTCGGACAGGGAACTCGGAAATTTCCGACTTCACTACATATTGTAGTCTATGGATCTACCGGTACCTGGCAACAGTAACTTGTTAGAGCCTAACGTTTAGTTATTTGGACGAGAAAGGTTGTAGGCGTCCATACTTTCGCGAGCAGATGCACTGGAACACAGACAGGTCGGAACTCGGAACTACCAAGTCGGAAATCTCCTTCTTCCGAGTATAAAGCAACGCAGCATTCAACTGAAACTGGAGCGTTCTCAGCCACTCGCTCTGTTCGCTGATTGGTCGATCGTATATTCTCCGGAGAATCTGGGAAATGCGCTGTACACCCAGACTGACTACTGAAGGGAAAATGAAATTTGGCCGGAAGTAGGCGGGCGGGCGGAGCCAGGCTACTCCACAATTAGGCCTTATAAAATTGTGGGGGGGAGGGGGTGCCCAAGCCATTTGCTACTCGACTCTAGCTTAAACGTACCTGGCATTAGTTATGACAGTCCTAATGCTGTTGTTTCTTGAGGAACAAACTCCATCACTCTGTCTGCTTTTTTGAACAACAAACATGCAAATTCATTTCTGTTGTTTTATCTGTTGTCTGACTCTGTGTGAGTTGTGTATCTTCAAATAGCCTTTGGTAGAGAAAGAGCTCCAGCAGTCCCTTGGTCTGTTGTTCCTTCTCATGTTGTTGTTGAGAGCTCAGAAACTAACAAAACCAAAACAAACTTTGCTTTGTTAAAAACTCCAAAACAAGAACGCTATACAAAACACATGCTCACTCACTCACTCACTCACTCACTCACTCACTCACTCACTCACTCTCTCTCATTCTCTCATTCTCTCACTCACTCACTCACTCACTCACTCACTCACTCACTCACTCACTCACTCACTCACTCACTCACTCACTCACTCTCTCTCATTCTCTCACTCACTCACTCACTCCCTCACTCACTCACTCACTCACTCACTCACTCACTCACTCTCTCTCATTCTCTCACTCACTCACTCACTCACTCACTCACTCACTCACTCACTCACTCACTCACTCTCTCTCACTCTCTCTCACTCACTCACTCACTCACTCACTCACTCACTCACTCACTCACTCACTCACTCACTCACTCACTCACTCACTCTCTCACACACACACACACACACACACCGCCAAACTGCTGCACTCTATAGGTCCTCTGTAACCTCTATGTGCACACATACTAAATCATATACAATCACATGTCAAACTGCCATGCCTCAGTGCAACTCTCATGCATGAAAAATTCTAGCTAATTGAAATGGTTTTTTAATTCCCGCTCGCGTACATCTCAAAAAACTGACATTTACAGTGAGTGCAAAGGGGAGAACTATGAACTCAAACTTGACATGTACAGTCTAAAATGCCCCCCGGCTATATTCCCTGTCCAGGTGCACATTCATTCAAAGTGCAGGGAGTGGATTGGGAAGGTAAAACAATGGTGTTCGCTGCAGAAGCCCAATTGTCCGAAGAAATGAGCATTGGAAACAGAGAGAGCTGTCAACCTAATCAGACCTGGAAACAGCATAGTTCACCTGACAAGACTGACAGACATGTTTGAGGAAAGGTGCTGCTGTCAAACTCAAAAATCACTGGTCCACCAAGACACACACTCCAATATAGCTACTATAGGTTATGTATATAAATATATACATATGACCTATGACGTATTAACAGACTCCATACAGAGGATAAACGACTGTCCTTTGTTGGTGAGAACAGAAAAAAAAAAATCTCAAAACATGCAGAAGATGCATTTTTTAAAGAGATGAACATAATTATTTATTTTTAATATAAAATGAAAAATGCTTAACTTAAATCCAAAAACCCACAACTGTAGAGAAAAAAAAATAGAGCACAATGCCAAAAAGGGTAAAAGTGTGCTTTTGAGAAGCAGATATGTCTAAGAAAGTGAATTATTATGTAGATTTCAACAGTATACCTTCTAAACTGTTTTTATCCTATGTATTTATATCATTGTATCTTGTTATCCTTGTAATGTTTAATCCCATGTGATATTATTGTCTCTTGTTTAGTTTTGTAGTATGTATTGTTCTTACCTGCCCAGGGACTACAGGTGGAAAATAGCAGTTTGCTAAAACCTGGTACAATGCATCTCTCCTTTGCTCTAAACAAGGTTAATGTTTCTGTTGTACATTTTCCCTGTTTAAATAAAGTTACATTACATTACATTTTGATCCACCTTCCAGAAGTATTGCTTTGTTTTGCTGCCACCATCCATTTTCAATTACTGTTAATCAACTTCCCTTCTATGGTGAGGTTAGTTTTTACAGCGGTAGAAACAATAAGTGGAAGGATTGGAGTGCACGGCTAACCGCTAATAGGACTATTCCATTCCATTTAAAAGGCCAATATTCGCCCAGGCTGTTTAAATAAGCAGTGCTAATGTACGTCAGGGGCCTTGGCACTGCACTGGGCATTACCTACCAGACAGGGCTCCATCTGGCACATGCACACTGAATTTGTATTTAACTTTGTTTTGTTTTATAGAGAACAAGGCAACCATATACTGAGGTGGAGCTAGGTTATGTATTTGAATGAGTACAGGGGATTCCTCTTTTTTCAACAAAGTTGAAATGGGGAGAGAGAGAGAGAGAGAGAGAGAGACAGACAGACAGAGAGAGAGAGAGAGAGAGAGAGAGAGAGAGAGAGAGAGAGAGAGAGAGAGACAGGGAGACAGGGAGAGGAGATGACGTGCAGTAAAGGTCCACGGGTCGGATTTGAACCCGCGCTCTATCCACTGCGCCCTGTGATGTAAACTTTTAATCCAACTTTCCCTTTACAAAGAATTCAAGACTGTTTTCTCGCAATTTCAGGCATATTTGTATACACTGAAACCATGCAACCTTTTGATTTGCGAAATTTTGAAATATTTCTATATATAAAAAAAAAATCCTCCTCTATTTTTTTTTCTCTTTCCCATCCCCCTAACACCTTTCCGTAAATCATCAACTGGAAACAACAACCGGCAATTTCTACCAAGAACGTAAATGTTCCTTCCACCCTAGATTCCGGTTGCAAACTGCAGGCAAAAACATTGGACTAGAGATTGCATTCCCCCTGAGCAAGAAGGTCTTTCAATGCTGAAGCTGTCACATCTGTGTTTCCTAGACTACAGCGAGGGGGGGGGGAGGCGAGGGAGAGGGGGGGGGGGGATGTTTGCCACATGCCAACGCGCCCCGGGCTGGGATGAAGATGAGCTGTGAAAGGCCTGTGTGTGTTCAGCTTGGTCAGTTTCTACCTCTTGACTTCGAACACATTCTATGAGGGAATTGAATTTGCATCACACGCCCCAACGGTCAAGTCTCTCACATTTTTACCAAAGCATTTTTTCATAGCCCCCCTCCCCCACCCCCCCCCCCCCCATACTGATGGGGTGTAGTCAGTGATTATGGAGAACGCTTGTTGTCAAAATGAATTTAGTCAAAATCAAGCGAATATCTCGTCACAATATTTTTTTTTTTTTATGATGCACATGCAGTATGGACAGGTAGCGGATCCTGAGGAGATATTCACTGATTTTGACCAAAAAGTGATTTTGACAACAAGCGTTCTCCAGAATCACTGGCTCCACCTTTAAGCTTTAAGATGAACTCCGTTGTTGACGTAAAGGCAATGTCCAGACTATTTCCCATCAAAAGCGTAATATCATTCTCAATTTTTTTATGATTTTCCGTGCTGCTGTATATTGTGGATTAGTCCAATATTACCGGACGGCAGACACAGTGTCAGAGCGACTTAACCCCACCAGAGAGATGATTTTGACCCGCTCTTGTCAGCCAAGCCAGTCAAGGGTACCTGTGTGTGTCTGTGTGTGTGTGTTTCTATCAGTCTGCCTATCACACAGAATAGTACCGTGTCAGGAAGCCGCACCAGCGTCAACAAACCTAATTGGACATGAAATGCTATTAGCCTTTCAAGCTACTAAAGGTTCAAGTTGATTGGGGCCTGTCATTACAGATTCCCATCTCGTGATTGCCGGGGCTAGGTGAGGACGGACTATCATCGCCGCTTCAGATGATGGTAAATTTAGCTCTTTCTGACAGCTGAAATATGTGCACCTGATCTTGGTCTCCCATCCTGTGTTCCATTATGTTGGAATATGAGGATGAGCAAGGTTTCAGCAACCTCAAATTCAAGCAAAAAATAGCAAGGATCCTTCTCCCAGGATAGACATATATACAATAGATGTCAGGTTTACAGAACAGACCAATAGCCAAATCCCAGTGTAGTACATTCATTGACAACACATGTTTTACATGCATATAATAATAATAATAATAATAATAATAATAATAATAATAATAATAATAATAATAATAATAATAATAATAATAATAATAGTAAGTATCAAAATAATAATCCTTCTACAGACATTAGCTGAAATAAGCATCACAGCTGTTTAAAGGCCAGGTCCAGTCAGCTGTAGAGAACATGTAACACAGCTGTCTCTTGGTCTGACGCATTTCTGCGTTGATGTGATACGAGTCACCGGAGCAGAGCTGGCAAAGCACATGGGAAATGATTTGTCTGTGTTTTGGTGAGTTACTGGTTTCAAATGAATCCACTTCACAAGGAGGTTGGGGAGGCGGTTAAGCTGTGTTGTTTGATGCAATTGGAGTTGTGACGATTTGCTACAGTGTTCTGGCACAGTTTGTTTGTATATAATGTTTGCTGTTGTATTAAAGATACATTGTTAAGCTATGGTGTCCAGGAGTGATAAGTGAGTTTTTATTCTAGGGTTGAGCAGTGTAAAGATTTAACTTAGTGCGTTGACATGGCGCTCCAGCAAATGATTTCATTGTGTAAATCTGACAGAAATTGTACTAAATATAATTGTTTTTTTACTTGGGCTATCACACTCAGATAATGCGATTGGGATTGGATCTACTCCTTCATGTGTATTGTTAATCATGTTCCACAGTTTCCTGCCAATGGATCCAGCGTCATTCTCACCCTGCATTCCGAATCGCATACTTTTTTTTTTTCTATTCTGACGATAAAAATAATCTAGTTAAGATGCAGTAGGCATACAATTGGGACATACTTTTACTTGTTTATTTCATCATAACATTGCGCCTTGATCTTGTCTCTTGCTTTTATATCCGTCGCATCCCCGTTTGTTTTCTTATGGAGGCTCTGTTGATGTGATGATGCCACTTGGTGCGCACTGGATTGTGGGTTAGAATCGCCCAAATAGGATGCTGTTTTCAACACTAAAAATATTGGCCGGATGTAGCAGACATGTGGGTCTTTCTAACCATCCTAAATCTGGCCACAAGAATCGGGACATCCTAATCTTTTTTCTACCATACTAAATAGTAGATAGTATGTGTCTTGGAACAGGGTCTGTTTTCACTCCAGGATACAATAACATTACTAGCCAAACTAGTTTACAGTTGTGCACAGATAAGGTCCATGGTTTTTTAAGATCTTAGAGTCTAGAGTAGGGGTGTGGGCGGAGACGTCATTATCTGTATCTGTATCTGTATCTGTTCAACCAACAAAATTATCTGTATCTGTATCTGTATCCGGATACACAAGAAGAAGTGGGCGTGGCGTATACCGGAAGTTTCTTTTACATTAGCCTACATTAAAGGAAGTCATACCTACATTGATTTTATAAACTAATATTCATTGTCAATGCAATTGTTGTCCCTTCAAAGCATCAAATTGATGTAATGTTGAAATATAAGTCAAAAAGTCAGATATATTTCTACCTTTTCATCACTCTCTTCTTTGTTCTCATAATACGAAGAAATTCAGGGAACGAAAATATTGATAAATAACAGCCCAAATCTGTGCATAGGCTTCTCACTGTTA
This sequence comes from Hyperoplus lanceolatus, assembly GCA_026929865.2. Lineage (NCBI taxonomy): Eukaryota > Metazoa > Chordata > Actinopteri > Uranoscopiformes > Ammodytidae > Hyperoplus > Hyperoplus lanceolatus. The sequence goes on from CM049395.1 coordinate 38,288,934, forward strand.
CTAAATGAGGGCCAGTGTTTTACTTTCAACTTAATTAAGGTCTCCCTTTAACTGGGGAAAATACAGCTGCATTTCATGATTTTTTTATCTCTATCTCTCCCTATCGCTCTTTTTTTTACTTTCTGTATTTGTTTTACTAAACTAAGGTTTAGGAACAATCTGTATCAACGTGCCAATCTCATAAACCCTAAATAATATTTTAGCCTTTCCACAAAGCCATATGTGATTTCAATGTATCAAGTTTGCAGTTTCCGATTTTTATTGTATAGGTCCTGAAGTAGGCCTAGGCGTCTACGCACTGATTGACAGCTGAAAAAGTACAGGTCCTAAGCATCAGTTTGATGGAAACGTTGTGATGTTAAAAGAGTTTAAGCAGTAGGCCTAGAGAATGTAAATAGCCTACATCGGGGAAGGGCTGACGGTGACTCGGGTGCAGCATATTCCATCGGTTCGTCTCTTCTCTCAAACTCAAATAAAACGGCAGCGAATGCGACCGGTAGAACCTTCTATTCGAGGGAAAGGGCGAACGCGCTGCGTTTATCAGTGGATAAAAGAGAGAGACCGCGCACGGACGCGCCCGGTCCTCTCATGCCACCGCAGAACAGCTGTTAGTGTCATTCTACCTGTTGTGTCATTGAGGCGGACGCGCTGCGCAATTAAGAGCATAATAAAAAAAAAAAATCCCCGAATAATAACGGGACTATTCGGAAATTATCTGTATCCGTATCTAACTCATTATCCGTGCTTATCCGAATACATATTCGGATTCGGGCTCATCCCTAGTCTAGAGTCAGTGCAATCATAAATACAATATGTACCCTATGTATTTAGAATGCTTTTCCAACTAGCCAACTGATGGTATTAACACTTTGTAATTCATACAATCACAATTTTTCCACAACCTGTATTAGCTAATCACATAAAGTCTGTCAATACGTCAAAATGGCCGCCTCTCTCTCTATACTGTTATTGCAGTGTCTGATAAATGTGAACTCCATAGGAAAGCAAACAAAGAAGCTACAGACAGTAATAATATTGTTTAACTTTGTCCCAAGACTCCAATATAGAGATAGTGGCTTGTTCCCACTTTCTGAAGATAAGAACAACCCCTATACAATGACAGAGATGTATGCTTAGCAATATGCTTAGGGAACTCAACTAGTTTAACTTATTTGAACTTACTGCAACACAACTTCAAGTAAGTTTTTTTTTGTATTGTGTTGGTGAATTCATGTTTGAATTATGAACTGTATAGCAACGCCCAAATAGCAGATACGAGGTATCTCAATATTAACGTATAATAGGGACTTTGACTATATAACATTAAATGGAGAGTTGACAACATCAGCATCTTAACCTTTTATTTATACAGGTAAATCCCATTGAGACCGGAAACTATTTTACAAGGGAGACCTGTTTTCCTTTCCCACGTTACCATTCACACACTGGTAACCATTCACCATTGGTCTAGTGGATAGAGCGTGTACCATATTTGTTGCAATGGTCGCAGGTTCAAAAACGGCCTGAGGACCTTTACTGCAGGTCATCCCCCCCCCTCTCTTTCTCTCTCTCTCTCTCTCTCTCTCTCTCTCTCTCTCTCTCTCTCTCTCTCTCTCTCTCTCTCTCTTGTCTCCCCATTTCAACTCTGTACTATCTAATAAAGCTTGAACATGCCAAAAAATAATCTTAAAAAAAAATCACACATTCACTCAGTCATTGATTGATGTAATGAAACAAATAAATAAACGCACAATATTCTGTGTGTGTGTGTGTGTGTGTGTGTGTGTGTGTGTGTGTGTGTGTGTGTGTGTGTGTGTGTGTGTGTGTGTGTGTGTGAGAGAGTTCATGTGAGCAGTGATGCATGTGGTGACCAGACGGAATAATTACCCAATTCCAAGCTCTGTGGTGCGGGAGTGAACATTGCTTTGCTGTAGCCATGGCCACAATAATCCAGACGAATCAAATGACATATTATAGGGGAAAACAGCACACAAGGTTAGCTGGGGTAACTGTAGCTGTTATTTTAATCATACCTGGACGAGCCTGGCTTAGCGTGTGTGTGTGTGTGTTTAGGGGTGTGTGTGTGTGTGTGTGTGTGTGTGTGCGCGTGTGCGTGTGTGTGTCAACTGCACGACTTAAACATACCTATGATTGACAGCTGACATAATCTCTTGATGGGTAGACAGGTTGTTGATGATTATGACTTAAGCCATCTCAACACGTACATGGGTAGACCTGTTGACGTCACTGTATATTTTTGTCCATAAGAAAACGTCACATCTGGACACTAAAACCGGAAAAACAAAGTAGAAACGTAGGAAAACACTGTATTTCTGTATTTTTAGGGACAGGCAAACGGAAGGTTTTGATAAACGCTTACGTCATCACATCAATTTACACATGAGAATTGTTCAATTCACAGAGCATGTGCCACTTTCGCTCAAGAAGACTCTCAATGCGCATTATGCTCACAATGTTCTTCTATGGTGTTTGACGTGACACATAATCGCCACCTACTGGCCTGGCATGATTACATCATACGTCATAATGTACAGGGATTTTTTTTTATTTTTAAGAGTATATGCAGGTCCTTCTCATATAATTAGCATAGTGTGATAAAGTTGATTATTTTCCATAATGTATTGATAATAATTGAACTTTCATATATTTTAGATTCATTGCACACCAACTGAAATATTTCAGGTCTTGTGTTGTTTTAATACTGATGATTTTGGCATACAGCTCATGAAAACCCCAAATTCCTATCTCAAAAAATTAGCATATCATGAAAAGGTACTCTAAACGAGCTCTTAACCTAATCATCTCAATCAACTAATTAACTCTAAACACCTGCAAAAGATTCCTGAGGCTTTTAAAAACTCCCAGCCTGGTTCATTACTCAAAACCGCAATCATGGGTAAGACTGCCGACCTGACTGCTGTCCAGAAGGCCATCATTGACACCCTCAAGCAAGAGGGTAAGACACAGAAAGACATTTCTGAGCAAATAGGCTGTTCCCAGAGTGCTGTATCAAGGCACCTCAGTGGGAAGTCTGTGGGAAGGAAAAAGTGTGGCAGAAAACGCTGCTCAACCAGAAGAGGTGACCGGACCCTGAGGAGGATTGTGGAGAAGGGCCGATTCCAGACCTTGGGGGACCTGCGGGAGCAGTGGACTTAGTCTGGAGTAGAAACATCCAGAGCCACCGTGCACAGGCGTGTGTAGGAAATGGGCTACAGGTGCCGCATTCCCCAGGTCAAGCCACTTTTGAACTAGAAACAGCGGCAGAAGCTTCTGACTTGGACTGTTGCTCAGTGGTCCAAAGTACTTTTTTCGGATGAAAGCAAATTTTGCATGTCATTCGGAAATCAAGGTGCCAGAGTCTGGAGGAAGACTGGGGAGAAGGAAATGCCAAAATGCCTGAAGTCCAGTGTCAAGTACCCACAGTCAGTGATGGTCTGGGGTGCCATGTCAGCTGTTGGTGTTGGTCCACTGTGTTTTATCAAAGGCAGGGTCAATGCAGCTTGCTATCAGGAGATTTTGGAGCACTTCATCCTTCCATCTGCTGAAAAGCTTTATGGAGATGAAGATTTAATTTTTCAACAAGACCTGGCACCTGCTCACAGTGCCAAAACCACTGGTAAATGTTTTACTGACCATGGTATTACTGTGCTCAATTGGCCTGCCAACTCTCCTGACCTGAACCCCATAGAGAATCTGTGGGATATTGTGAAGAGGAAGTTGAGAGACACCAGACCCAACACTGTGGATCAGCTTAAGGCCGCTATCGAAGCATCCTGGGCCTCCATAACACATCAGCAGTGCCACAGGCTGATTGCCTCCATGCCACGCCGCATTGAAGCAGTCATTTCTGCAAAAGGATTCCCGACCAAGTATTGAGTGCATAACTGAACATAATTATTTGAAGGTTGACTTTTTTGTATTAAAAACACTTTTCTTTTATTGGTCGGATGAAATATGCTAATTTTTTGAGATAGGGATTTTTGGTTTTTCTTTACTTTTTTGCCAAAATCATCAATATTAAAACAACAAAAGACTTGAACTACTTCAGTTGTGTGTAATGAATCTAAAATATATGAAAGTCTAATGTTTATCAGTACATTACAGAAAATATTGAATGTTGAATATTGTCTGTCTGTGTGCGTATGTGTGCGTGTGTGTGTGTGTGTGTGTGTGTGTGTGTGTGTGTGTGTGTGTGTGTGTGTGCATGTGCGTGTGCTACAGTGTGTGATCCTTTCCTGTGTATGTTGACTGAGCTCTCCACTTATAGACACCAAAGACTGATGAGCCATAGAACGTCTGAGACATGTAATCAGTAGCGCTGCTCATTTCCTTATTCTAGTGAGAGTACATCCTTAGGGGCTAAGTATGCAGTGTGGACTCCCCCCCCACCCCCACCCCCTTGAGGGCCTAAAATCACCACATTCTTTCAGTTGAGACACACACACACACACACACACACACCCACACACACACACACACACACACACGCACACACAGCTTCCACAGTCTAGTAATACTCACACACGAAGCTGATGCAATGAGAAAGCCCCCTACAGATTAGATTTTCCTTCATATCACTCTCTTTCCTTTTGCGTTTGTCTAGCACCGCAAACAATCTCGCAAAGTCTCTTCTAGTTTTGCCCCGTTAAGACTTTTACTACCTATCCACCGACTTGTCTCTCCATACTAACTCGCTGATACAAAACACACACGCACACACAGAGACACGCAGGCACGCACACACACACACACACACAGTCACACAGTCACACACACGCACACACACACACACACACACACACACACACAACACACACACACACACAGACAAACGCACGCACACACACACACACACACACACACACAGTCACACACAGACACACGCACGCACACACACACACACACACACACACACACACACACACACACACACACACACAAAGTCACACAGTCACACACACGCATACACACGCAAACACACACACTTCCTTTTCTTCGGGCCCCATTTAATTATGCTGTTGTTGAATATATATACTGCAACCACTTGTGCCAATGGAGTTGGTTTTGCTATAATATGAAAATCTGACCTCATCTCGGCGAGGTCACGGGCAATAAACACCTGACAGGAGGGCTGGTCCGACGGAGCCTCTTCAATTTCTAATCTTCTCCTTACCGACGTGTTGGTTTGTGATGGTGCCAGGGTCAGCTCGCTTCCCCCTCCCAGTGGTCAGTGGTTGGCGTGTGTGTGTGTGTGTGTGTGTGTGTGTGTGTGTGTGTGTGTGTGTGTGTGTGTGTGTGTGTGTGTGTGTGTGTGTGTGTGTGTGTGTGTGTGTGTGTGTGTTTCTGCAGGTATCTTCGTGAGGACCAATTTAAACTTTTAACCATTGAAGTGAGGACATTTTTGGAAAGTGAGAACAATTTGGCCGGTTCTCACTTTGGGACAGGCCTTTAAAGGGCTGTTTGAGGGTCAACACTAGGTTTTAAGGTTCAGGTATGAATTAGGTTTATGTTAGGGTTAGTGTAAGGGTTGGGGTTTGGCATTTTGTTTTGATGGTTAGAGTTAGTGTAAGGGGCTAAGGAATGGATTATATCAATAAATGTCCTCACGAGTACAGCCATAAGTGTGTGTGTGTGTGTGTCGGTGTGCATGTGTGTGTGTGCATGTGTGTGTTCGCAGGGGTGCGTGCGTGCGTGTGTGTGAGTGTGTGTTTTCCAATGGACTCCTCCTCAGCCCTAGCCTTCCCACTTCTCTCTAGCTTCAGATTTATTGATATTGACCTTTCGCTGAAATGAAGCGTGCAGATGTGTAGATCCCGCCAGAGCAAAGTTTACACCAATTAAACAACACTTCACCTATCAGCACAGGCAAGGCTGCAGGGCTAGATTCACACAGGCTGGCCTCGGGAAAACAAAAGATAACTTGCACTGTATCAAAAAAACCTGTGTGTGTGTGTGTGTGTGTGTGTGTGTGTGTGTGTGTGTGTGTGTGTGTGTGTGTGTGTGTGTGTGTGTGTGTGTGTGTGTGTGTGTGTGTGTGTGTGTGTGTGCGTGCGTGTGTGTGCGTGTGCCTAACTAATGTGATTAGGTGTGAGCCCCTACATCTGAATATACAGCAAAAAGGATTTTACTCATGTCTTGAAATATTAGCGTAGAAAGATTGACAATAGCTTTTTTTTTTTCAGGCACCCTCCAGGGACATAGACAAATATTGCGAAATGATGCTCTCGTTGTTGTTTGAAAGCTAAAACAAATGTAATTACTTTCATCATGCACTGGTAAGTGAATGCATAATTGTTTTCTGTCTAATGACTTATAACTCTCAGTGTGTGTGTGTGTCTCTCTCTCTTTGTCTCTGTGTGTCTCTCTCTCTCTCTCTCTCTGTGTCTCTCTTTCTCTCTCTATCTCTATCTCTCTCTCTCTGTCTCTGTGTCTCTCTCTCTCTCTCTCTCTCTCTGTCTCTGTGTCTCTCTTTCTCTCTCTATCTCTACCTCTCTCTCTCTCTCTCTCTCTCTGTCTCTGTGTCTCTCTTTCTCTCTCTATCTCTACCTCTCTCTCTCTCTATTTCTCTGAATGAACAGAGGAGAGGGGAAAATGTCTGAGTCATGTAACAAGACGTCAAAATATATTTTTTTTTACATTATGAAATATCAAAAAAAATGTATGCAGGTTTTATACTATTTTGAATTTGCGCATTTGCACAAAACACCTGAACTGCTATGCAAGAAGACACTATTCTCCTAACAGGCTGGTGCCCTTTAGAAACAATCTGTTTTCCATAGGTTGATGCACCCACACCACTTCTGGGTCAGTGGCCTGTTTAGGGCAATGTGAAGCCAGTGAATTGCAAACTTTTTACTATCTAGTATGGTAGAAAAAAGATTTAGGATGTCCCGATTATTGTGACCAGATTTAGGATGATTAGAAAGACCTGGGTGTCTACTACATCTGGCCAAGATGTTTAGAGTTGAAAACAGCATGCTATTTGGGTGATTCCGACCAATAATCCAGTGCAAACCTAAAGTGACGTCACATCAACGGAGCCTCCGTATGAAAACAAACGGGAATACGACAGATGTAAAAGCAAGAGGCAAGATCAAGGTGCAATGTTATGTTGAAATACGTAAAAGTTTGTCCCAATAGTAGGCCTACTGCATCCTATCTAGATTATGTTTATCGTCGGATGTAGTTTGTAGAATAGAAAAAAGAAAGAGTATGAGATTCGGAACGTAGGGAGTGTTGTAAGCAGCAGCATTTGACACCAACCTTTCGCATTCCGGAACCGTGGTTGGAGTGTTGGCTGCGAGCCTAGCAACCACTTTCCCAAACTAATTCAGTTAATTCCCATTCTCACTGCTGGGACAGTCCTGGTTGTCTTTGAATATGAGGTCAGGCTCCTGTGTCCTTCATAGTGTCAATCCTTCCCTCACACCAATCTTGTATTTCAAATGCCTTTACACTAGAGCTGGTTTGCCTCTGTTAAAGGTGCAGTGTGTAATATGACATCATCAAGTAAGTTCTAGAAAGTTCTAGAATGCAACGCTCCCTGGGTAACCCCAACCCTTTTGAATAATAACAGAAGCTACAGTGGCCTTCAAGGACAAGAACAATTCTAAATTTTAAACAATGCACCTGATGACATTCCAACTATGACACTTCCAAAATGGTGGCGCCCAGGCCTTGGTCCAAAGTATGGAGAAATATGGACATATATGAGACCCTTTCTAAGGAAAAATATAATAATTCTAAAAAAAAATCAGCTATTATGCACTAAATTAAACGTACTTATTGATTTTATAATTATTTTCTACAAAATCTGCTAGTAAATAAAACCCAAAATTCTACACACTGCAGGTTTAAAGTGAGAAACTGCGGGCAAAAATATATAATGTTCTCTTCAAGAACTAATCAATTTTGAGATTTTTGGGCTATTTTGCTTTCATAACATGTGTTCTTTCGTGCTAGGCAAGGCAAGGCAAGGCAAGGCACTTTTTTTATATAGCACAATTCAGACACAAGGCCATTCAAAGTGCTTTACAGGGGCATGAAATACATCAAGATTAAAATACATCAGAATAGACTTTAGTTAAATGAAACGTCCAAAGTCTATATTACATTAAGGTGTTTGTTTTTTTTTTACCAAATTATCTCATTATCTCATTTCCATAATCAATCTTAGCTTTGTTCTGAAGGTAATTACAGAAGGATGTGTTCAAGTATTTGTTCAAAGGAAATGTTTAAGACCTGTACATTTTTATAATTTATAAAATTAAAAAAAAGGCTCTATCCAATTTGTTCAGTAAAAACGTGGGACACTAAAATGTTTAACTCTATCTTTATCCAACATAGATTATACTTTTTTTTTTAAGATGAAGAAGTACATATATTTATTTCAACAATTCTCAAAAGTCTTATAAATCCACTTCTTTGTAAGCCCTTAGATCAGTGGGAGAAGAGTGTATATTGACATACATTACCCTGTCTGCTGTAACCGTCCTTTATAAGGGCAGAACTACAGGTGCATAGCCGTGTATACAATTGTCTACACTGTTTTTTCCTTTCTGTCTTGTTTTCTTTAGTAGCCCTGTTTGTTCATTTCGGTGTAGTCGAGAGTGAATTTGAACTTTCCTATTCTGTGCTGACGCTCGGCTGCTCCCCAGGGTGACGGCTGTGTGTGTGTGTGTGTGTGTGTGTTTGTGCGCGTTCTGCATACCAACAAAGCTGTCAGTCTGAGAGACACGGTGTATAGTTCAACATCGCGCCCTGCTACTGTCAGAATACAGAGGCGCCTTTTTACCAGCACACACACACACACACACACACACACACACACACACACACACACACACACACACACACAGGAAAGAGCATGGAACTGTGCGCACTGTGCCTTAAGTGCATTTTGATTGCAAATAGGGGTGCTCGGGGTTGTGATAGTAAGAGTATTTTGGGGCCAACAGGGGTGCAGCGTTTCATTGCATCAGTGCATCGGCTGTGTGTGTGTGTGTGTGTGTGTGTGTGTGTGTGTGTAGAGTGGGCCAAAACTCTGTATTCAACCACCTCCTGTCATCAGCCCTAGCATGGCCTGGTTTATGCACACACACACACACACACACACACACACACACACACACACACACACACACACACACACACACACACATGGTTTATGGATAACCGTTTGCATTTATTCATGAGTTTATTTGTCCCCTTTCTTGTCATGATAAGATGACTTTTTAGTGGCTGGGACTCGGCCGTGAATATTTTCTGCTTGAATTGGATCTCTTTTAACGTCTTATTTCAGTTCATTGCAATGTTAATATTAAAACTAACAATATTGTATCTATTTGATTGTATTTCAGAGAGTAAAGAGCATTGTGACAAAACATTTAGCTGAAGTTAACAGTGTACCGTAGGGAGCAGCCATTTGTATTCAGCTATATTTGTAGAGACAGCAACATTCCTAGTTTATTTGAATGAAAAACAATGTGGGCACCGTTAAGTAGCCTGTTGTTAAAAACACTTTTTTGTCAAAATCAGTGAATATCTCCTCACGATCCCATCCCTGTCTTTTCCGGTGTTAATACACAGCCTAGACTCTGTAAACAGGCATGTTGCTACAGTGGGCTCCCTTGTGTTTACATCAAGTGTACAGAAGCCTAGGCTGTGTATTAAAGGCCTACTTCACCAGTTGGAATATGAAGGTGTATTGAACTCGGAGATCCTATGAAGTATAAATGTGCATTTGTTTTTAAAATCGGATCATCCGAGCCTGAGAAAAGGCAGAAAGAGTGTTTTATGGTCTCACTGTCTAACCCTACATTTCTCTTTCTGTGACATCACAGAAATTTCAAGTATACACAGATGCACATATAGACACACAGAAATACTAAAACACATGAACTGCCCTCATTTGAACTTTAATTTATTTTTTTAGTTAACACTGTGTTTCGTAACCTTTCAGTCCCCTGTTCAAGAGGACACACACACACACACACACACACACACACACACTGCTTATTTGATGTGGACTTGGGTCAAAGGGAAAACACAGTGGAACTCATTCTTTCAGTAGTGCACGTCAAGTCAAGCAGATCAAAGTCAGATTTTAACAACAGAAACTCATCTCTGATGTATTTTCCCTATGTGTGTGTGTGTGTGTGTGTGTGTGTGTGTGTGTGTGTGTGTGTGTGTGTGTGTGTGTGTGTGTGTGTGAGTGTGTGTGTGTGTGTGTGTGTGTGTGTGTGTGTGTGTGTGTGTGTGTGTGTGTGTGTGTGTGTGTGTGTGTGTGTGTGTGTGTGTGTGTGTGTGTGTGCCTGTGTGTGTGTGCCTGTGTGTGTGTGCCTGTGTGTGTGTGTGCCTGCGTGTCATGTCTCTGTACTTGTGTTATCTCACCGACACTCACAATATAGTCACATGAAAGTCTACATAATACACTTCTGGTACAATGCATTTCCTACTGCCTTTGAAGCCTGTACATGTCAAATACTAGGCAGAAAAAGTTCAAATATTTTGAAATTTAAGTGTTCATCGGACCTTTTTACAATATACACAACATCCCAAAAAACAATTTACGAGGGAATTCGGTAGAATTGTTGTCAGTAGTTTTTAGAATACATCCAAAATTTTAATGTTACTCAAATTCATACTTACGAATAGTAAAATGGGAGACACTGAATATTTGAGGTGGTCTCTTATTTTTTTTTTCCAGAGCTGTATATGTGTTTGGTATCAATCAGGAAATATTAATAATGGAATGAGATCACAATATAAGTTATATTCCTACCTTTCTAGAATTAGCGAAAATGTCCCTACTGAAATCTTGTGATTCACTACATGAAGGAAGACTTTCCACACATGATGTTGCTGTCTCAGATGCTCATACATTTGGCATTGTAAGGTACATGTGTTGTACAAGTTATCAAACTACCCCAATACTTGTCATGTTGTTTTTTTTTTAATTTTGTCAAAGAGGTGATATTTTTCGCTCTTAGCACCGCTGCCCCTCCGTACCAAACTTTCTTCAAAACAGGAATCTTTTACCGAACCTTCTATGTCACCATGTGGTCGGCAATTTAAAAAAATATATATATTTAACACAGTGCATTTGGCATAATTTTCCTGTATTATTTCAATAATAAGCAACTATTTCCCTTACAAATACTTTTTATTTAAAGATTATTTTTTTGGCATTGTCAAGCTTTATTAGACAGAGTTGAAATGGGGAGACAGACAGATAGATAGGGGGGGGGGTGACCTGCAGTAAAGGTCCACAGGTCGGATTTGAACCCGCGACCACTGCAATGAAGGCCGGAGCCAATACAGTACGCTCTCTATCCACTACACCGGAGCGCCCATTACAAATACTTTTGACAAGATGTTGAGATCTCAGAAACTCACGCACACATGTCATGCATTTGGCATTGCAGGGTCCATTTTGTGTACAAGTCATCAAACTACTCCAATACTTTCCATGTTTTGTTTTTTTTAATGTTGTCAAAGACGTGATATTTTCCGCTCTTAGCACCGCTGCCTTTCCGTTCCAAACTGCACGCTGCAGCTTTGTCATCTATATTGCGATCAAATGCAACAGCTTGCTTGGGTGATTCGTATGGATGTTTACAACCCTCTCATATTACATTGATCGCGGCTGCATGGCTGCACAGGAGAAGCTTTAGTGCACACACGCTCTGTATGCTCTGAACGCTGGTAAGAGCTGCTGACCTTCTATTGACAGTTCTTATACTGTGGCTGTCACCTTCTGGATCAATTCACACACACACACACACACACACACACACACACACACACACACACACACACACACACACACACACACACCCCCACACACACACACACACACACACACACACACACACACACACACACACACACACACACACACACACCCTCACCACCTCCCTTTCCGCATAGTAGAAACAAAACTGAATGCCACACGAACCTCTTGGGAAAGCAAGTGTCACTATCTGCATGTCAAAATTCCATATGGATGGGGGGTGCTCATTGTGCAGTAGTTAAATACCCCCCCCCTCCATATACTCCATACTCCTCAGTCCTCTTCACAGCAGACCCGGGTTTGAATCTGGCCCCTGCATGTCATTGCCCCATTGCATCTCTCTCTCTCCTGTCTAATAAAGCATAACAAATACTTAAAACAAATAAAATAAAAAAACGTGTATGGAGGATGGAGGATGAGTTGTGGTTGGAAGATGGTCACGTTAGTAGCTAAAAATAATATACCGTTAACGTTCACCGATGAAATAAATAATATAAAGTCAATGAGAAAAAACTGAAATGCCACAGCCCACCTCTTGGGAGAGCCATGCTCTCTCTCTCTGCATGTCAAAATCCCATATGGATGATGGGTTAGGAGTGTGTGTGTGTGTGTGAGTAGTGGGGGGGGGGGGGGGGGGGGGATCTAATCATTCCCGGAATAAATCCTGCCTCCGAAGCATTATCCCAAATCAAAAAAAAAAATAAATCTCCTAAATGTTTGTATTCGTCAACCCTGTCACCTCTGTCTAATCCCAAGCCTATATTATATTTCTCTGTTGGCACCCCGGACCTAAAAATGCCTCCAGTTTGTTTTCCCCACAATAAAAAGTCATGAATATGAGTCATGAGGGGGAGAAGGCGATTTGTATTGTTTTTATGCCAGCTACTTTGCATTTTTTAAACATGTAAATATGGCAAGAGACAATTACAAAGCGACAAACAAGAGAAGGGGCTTTTATTCCATCAGTGATTCAAAACCAACACTAATCCCCCTCTCCTCCTCCTGTGTGTGTGTGTGTGTGTGTGTGTGTGTGTGTGTGTGTGTGTGTGTGTGAGTGTCTCCAGGGTTATATATCCTCCCACTTGGTAAAAGAAATTGAAAAATATGACGTTTGTCTCTCCGGCTTATGGCTTCCCGAACTGCCATATCCTATTCATACAGTATTTGTATTTATTATTATTCTGTCCTTCATGACCTTTTATTTTCTCTCTGGCGCTATGACAAATCCTGTTTTATTTTGAAAATGTCTTGACTGATATGCATGGCAATATGTTTTGAATCCCAGAGTGGACTAAAGCTTGAATGTATTATTGTTTAACGTTTAACGTTGAAGGTCAAATAAACAGAAAAGTGCTTATTCTGAAGAAGAGGGATACGCTAATGCTGTAAAGTAAAAGGGGGATGTAGCATTTTTATTTGATACCATTTACCTATCAGGGTTGAAGATACAAATACATAGAAATGTGTTAAACCTGCAGTGTGTAGAATTTTGGGTTTTATTTTGTAGAAAGTAATTATAATAAATATAAGTACATTTAATTTAGTGCACAATAGCTGAAAAAAAATGTTTGAATTATTTTTTTTCCCCTTAGAAAGGGTCTCATATATGTTCATATTTCTGCATATTTTGGACCAAGGCCTAGTGCCGCCATCTTGAAAGTGTCATAGTTGGAATGTCATCAGGTGCATTGTTTAAAATGTAGAATTGTTCTTGTCCTTGAAGGCCACTGTAGCTTCTGTTATTATTCGAAAGGGGTGGGGTTACCCAGGGAGTGTTGCATTCTAGAACTTTGTAGAACTTTCTTGATGATGTCATATTACACACTGCACCTTTAAAGTAGCTTATAGTAACCTCTGTTGATTCTAGCAGTTCTATAGCCGCCCCAAGCGTGTGTCGCCGGCTGTGCATTTCAAGCCAAATCAAAGTCAAAGTTTGCAAGACGCACATCAGAATCGAAAAGGCGTTCATCACTGGCCCACAGTGCGATAGGAAAAAAGAATAAATAAATAAGATGAACATAACCTAAACAATTCTTACATTAGATACATTCTTAATAGTACTAAGTTGTGCAAATGATTGTTTTTGTACAATATAAAACAGTATGCACAACATTTAATAGGAAGTTTAAAAGTAGATAAGTTAAATTGGAATGTGCAATATGCAGTCAACTGGATGTACATGTTAAGGCGTTTTGATGTGCAGGCAGAGTATTGAATAGATAAAGAGTTGTAAGAGTTTGTTTAGGAAGGGAATACGTCATTGAAGAGAGATCGCAGATGTGTCATGTGACTATGTCAGATTAATAACGGTACTATGACCATGGTGAAGCAAAGTAAACGTTGATTTAGTACAGATCAGGAAACATAGGCTGTTTTGGTTGAAGGATGAAGTGGTATTTTAAGTCAATACATGCTGTTTATTTCAAAGTAAAATACCTTCTAATGTAATGGAGAAATCCTTTACATGTATGGTATTTTAACGTTAAATATATAGTAAAACACCGTAAAAAACAACAGCACTAATATCATTTTACCGTAATTGAACAAAAAGTTCTACCGTGTTTTTACGATAGAATTCTGGCGACTGTAGCGGCTATATGATGGTCACTGTCATGTATGATCATCAGAAGAAAATTGAGACTTTTTCATTGACATTTATAAGTTCCTCAGCGTACGTGGAAAAAACCTAAACCACATATTCTAGAGAAAGAGGGGACCAGTTTTTCTTCTGTACAAATCCAAAGGGGATGAAGCATTACTCTTCTTTGAGAATGGGCTGCGAGCAAGGACTATTAACCCACGGGAAGTAATTCTTCTAGCTAAAGAAAGGTAGAGAGAGAGAGAGAGATAGATAGATGGTTATGTAGAAGGAGAGAGAGAGGGGAGAGAGATAGATAGTAAGGTAGAACGAGGGAGAGAGAGAGAGAGAGAGAGGGGGAGAGAGAGGGGGGGGGAGAGAGATAGATATTAAGGTAGAAAGAGGGAGAGAGAGAGAGAGACAGAGACAGAGGGGGAGAGATATATAGTAAGGTATAAAGAGAGAGAGAGAGAGAGAGAGAGAGAGAGAGAGAGAGAGAGTGGAGAGAGAGGGGGAGATAGATATAGTGTAAAGTAGAAAGAGGGAGAGAGAGACAGAGAGAGAGAGAGAAGGAAAGAGAAATAGTGCGAGATGAGGTAGAAAGAGAGAGAGAGAGAGAGAGAGAGAGAGAGAGAGAGAGAGAGACACATAGAGAGAAGGAAAGAGAAAGAGTGCAAGATGGGCCAAAGCCATCAGGCCATGGCCTCTGTTCATTATCCCTGAGTGAGACTAGCTTCACTGCAGGTCTCCCATCAGAGGAGCTGTGGAGGAGAGAGAGAGAGAGAGAGAGATAGAAAGATAGAGGGGGAGAAAGATATGTTTAAAGTGAGAGAGAGATAGATAGTAAGGTAGAAAGAGAGACAGGGAGAGAGACCGAAAGAGAGATAGATAGTACGGTAGAATGAGAGAGAGCGAGGGAGAGAGAGGGATAGATAGCATGGTAGAAAGAGAGAGAGAGAGACAGAGAGAAAGATGGAGAAAGAGAGGGTGAGAGAGATACGTAGAAAGAGGGAGAGAGAAGGAAAGAGCGACAGAGAGATAGATAGTATGGTAGAAAGAAAGAAAGAGAGAGATAGAGAGAGAGAAAGAGGTCTCCCATCAGAGGAGCTGTGTAGGAGGGCAGCCATGATGGATTACAGCGGCAACAACATTGCGTGTGCTTAAATCAACAGGTGAAACCCGGAGGTCACCTGGGGCGTGACAATGAAGCATCATTAGTGAATGGATGCTATTGTAGTCGCCCTGGTTACTATGGACTGTGAAGCATTATGCATTGTGACTGTCCCTGTGTTCCAATCAGCATACTCTTTCTTTTTTAACACTACACACTAAAGTACAGAAGAGGTTTAGGGCCACAGGAGAAAAAAGAAAACAATCAGATAAGGAAGATTTTTTTTTTCATTATGTCGAGAAATGTCAAGAATAAAGACAAATACTCCAAAATGCTATTGGAGTTAGTGGGGCATTGGTGTATTTTCAGCATACTACAATTGACATGCATGTATTGGGACATCCTAAATATTTTTCTGGCATACTAAATAGGGAAGTATGGGTATTGGAACGCAGGGTGTGTGATTTTAAAATGTCTAGTAAATCAAGGGACAAGTGTGTAAAAAATTCTCAATGGTAAATTGTAAAGTAGGCTGTAACAATCTCAATTTTATACTAAGATATAAAAGTCTACAATGTCAAATAGAAAGCCTTTTGAACTGAACAGTAACTGGACTATAAATCGGTCTGATTGTCTGTTAAATTAGATTTCTAGATGTATTTTTTTTCTCCCTTTGTTTATCCAAATTAAACAATTATCACTCAATCGCCGTATAATTACAGCACAAACGACTTGGACTATATTGAATTAACAGGCCATTACATTGTATTTGTCCCGGGGAAAAATCTCTTTTTGTGTTTTCCCCCGTAATGAGACGATTGATTTTATCTGACACACATTGACTTCTGTTGTCTGTTGTTGTTGTTGTTTCTCACCCCGCGTTCCAAATCACATACTATTTCTCTTTACTACACTACATACTAAAGTACAGAAGAGTTTTAGGGCCACAGACAGGAGAGAAAAAAAAATAGGTAAGGAAGAATTAGATTTTTTTTTTTTTATTATGTCGAGAAATGTCAAAAAATAAAGACGAATACTCCAACATGCTGTTGGAGTTAGTGGGGCATTTATGTATTATCAGCATACTGTAACTGACCTGCATGTATTGGGACATCCTACATATTTTTTTCTGGCATACTAAATAGTAGGGAAGTATGGGGATTGGAACGCAGGGTTACTTTTTGTTGTTGGAGCAGTTGTCTACCATACTAGACTCCAAGGCATTTTTCGAGGGAAGTACATATGCAACGAGAAAGGGCCTTAAGATGTGGTTCACCAGCTGTGTAGGATGGTGCATTTCTCTCATGCTTTAGCGTATACATTATGCAGTGAATGGTCCCGCAGTGATTGAATAATATAAGTCCCACACAGTGTCTATTCTACACTGATGCTACCTAGCGCTCCAGGCACTGCAAAAACTGTTCACTCCTTTCTTAACTCTAAAATACCTGGCTTTGTGTTTAGCTTGGAAATGACCTAGACATACTTTGAATAGAAAAGCTCATTCTAGTTAATACAATCCAATATAGAGCAGGTATCATGAGTTATTATGACATTACTACGGACACAAAGATAAAGAAATTAAGTATATGTCCATTTCATATTGGTAACACAATGCTAAAATAAGCTTTGTGTAAAGGCATGTTCACACTTGATAGTCCACTTCTAATTTGCGTCCTTGGTTCAAACTAGATGCAGGAACAATACATTTATACAGCCCCGGAAAAAAATTAAGAGAGCAGTCTGGATTTTTCTTCACTCTTCATCTCTACATTACTTATTGAAAATGCTCTTTAATGACAATATTTTTATTGGGAATTTGGTAGAAATGTTTATAGTAGTTTATATTATAAAACCAATATGTTAATTTTACTCAAACATATGCCACTTAAGAGTAAAACAACTGAAGAACTTTTGGAGTGGTCTCTTAATTTTTTTCCAAAGCCGTATGTTCAAATCTCTTTCTCACACATATTTTCCTCTGGTCTGAATGGGTTGATGAGTTAGTGAAGCGAACCAAAAATTCAGCGTCATAAACTGAGTGAGAACGTTCTCTTCATTCATTGGTCAGATGTGTCTGAGGCGGGAGCAATAACGTAGTTCCGGAACTGCTCTACGATTGGTCAGAATTTCTATATTGGAAAACTACAGAAATAGTTTGAAGTTTGGTCGGATCTATTACGATCACTTTCTCACAACAAGAGAGTTTTTTTGGAAGCATGCCAAGACTCTTTAACAAGGTCTCTGTTCATGCACTTCAGAGTACAATTTCTACATTCTCAGCTGCCCAAACACACCATTGCAAAGTTGGAAAATAACTTGAGTTTGTTTCAATTGAACCAAACAAGGCAGGTGTGAAAGCTCTCTTAGGAAAATGTGTGCATTTATAACACCAAGTCCACACATTTGCATTTGCCCCAGGCTCCTTGCTGAGTTTATTTTCTCTCATAACAAAACATAGTTAAACTGCATGACTCTGAAAGTGTGAACAATGAATATGAACTAAATAAAAAAAACTATATACTATAAGTACTACAGTTGAGAAGTCTTTTTTAATATTATTTTTTTGGCATTGTTATGCTTTATTGATGGTGTAGAGACAGAGTTGAAATGGGGCAGAGAGGGGAGTGACATGCAGAGAACGGCCGCGGGCTGGAATCGAACCCGGGTCCGCTGCTGGCCGAGGCCCATGGGGACGCCCTACCAACTGAGCTAAGGGCGCCCCAGAAGGCATTTTTCAGCGATGGGGGAAATGGTGCATTGAGAGCCTATACGGTGTGTTGTCTTTCTCTTGTATAGTATTAATGATAGTGTGGCTTAGCACCTGACAGAGCAGAATGAACTGGGCTGCAATGAACCTTGCAAAAGAGTCAACGACTTTGCATCAATCCATCTAGAGTAGAACATCAAGCGCTGCAGGTAGAACAACCCAAGGTGAGGAGAGAAAGAGAGATTAGATATGAATCAGTGAATGCTGGAGCAGGAAAACATGTGTAGGGCTAATGATTAAAACCAAATATTTCTGAATGGGTAAAAGTAATACAATTCATCTTTCTCATAAAATACAATGAAATACTACCAAGGGAATTACAGCTGATTTTACTCTCATATCAAAAAATAGTAAAATGCAATTGATAAACATAAACACATTATTGAATACAGCTCAATGTGATTATAAACTGCACAAAGTCTTTTTTATTACATAAAGGTTGCTATATGTTATGAATATTAATGAACCCCGGTCCCAGTTTTTACAGTGTATGAAATGGGTTACATGTAATGCTATTAAAGATACACGTGCATGGTTGAATGTAGCCTGGCACCACCCGCCATCTACTTCCGCTCAATTTTCATTTCCCTTCAGTAGTCAGTCTGGGTGTGCGGTATATTCTTAGGTTTTCTCCAGACATATCTCTGCCGGTCCAATCAGCGAACAGAAGGAGTGGCTCAGAAGCCGGCGCATGACATGGTTGGTTGGTAGATCCAGAGTGGCACTGGGCAGATCCAATAGTTTTAAACTTCAACAGACACCCGCCTTCAAGTGAGTTAACTTTTGTCAATTGAGCGATTCCAGACCTTCTGTACAAATGAAATGAAGTACGATGGTCTGGTAGAACCAGGCTAGATGAAGTACGATGGTCTGGTAGAACCAGGCTAGATGAAGTACGATGGTCTGGTAGGACCAGGCTAGATGAAGTACGATGGTCTGGTAGGAACAGGCTAGATGAAGTACGATGGTCTGGTAGGAACAGGCTAGATGAAGTACGATGGTCTGGTAGAACCAGGCTAGATGAAGTACGATGGTCTGGTAGGAACAGGCTAGATGAAGTACGATGGTCTGGTAGGAACAGGCTAGATGAAGTACGATGGTCTGGTAGGAACAAGCTAGATGAAGTACGATGGTCTGGTAGAACCAGGCTAGATGAAGTACAATGGTCTGGTAGGAACAGGCTAGATGAAGTACGATGGTCTGGTAGAACCAGGCTAGATGAAGTACAATGGTCTGGTAGGAACAGGCTAAATGAAGTACGATGGTCTGGTAGAACCAGGCTAGATGAAGTACAATGGTCTGGTAGGAACAGGCTAGATGAAGTACGATGGTCTGGTAGGAACAGGCTAAATGAAGTACGATGGTCTGGTAGGAACAGGCTAGATGAAGTACGATGGTCTGGTAGGAACAGGCTGGATGAAGTACGATGGTCTGGTAGGAACAGGCTAGATGAAGTACGATGGTCTGGTAGGAACAGGCTAGATGAAGTACGATGGTCTGGTAGGAACAGGCTAGATGAAGTACTATGGTCTGGTAGGACCAGGCTAGATGAAGTACGATGGTCTGGTAGAACCAGGCTAGATGAAGTACGATGGTCTGGTAGGAACAGGCTAGATGAAGTACGATGGTCTGGTAGGAACAGGCTAGGTTGAATGTGGGCATCAAGTCAAAGTTAAATTTGAGATTTTCACCATGAGCCAATTTGCATCCAACTACTTCTACGTGGACAACTGTAAATGTACACACTTGTTCAGATAATATGTATTGTTTGGCACTATACAGTGGAGCAACTTGCCAGTATGGTTTGTGCAACTCTAGCTTATGTGTACAGTTGCCTATCAGCTTAATTCTTACCTCAATGTCAGTTTCAGATTGATTTTATTTGCCATTTTCTTTTTCTTTTGTCCAAACAAATTATAATTATCCGTCTGTGTTAGCTAGTTGTGTCTTCAAGTGTAATGTCTAAGTGACAACGTATTGCACCTGTTTAGACAGACAGACAGACAGACAGACAGACAGACAGACAGACAGACAGACAGACAGACAGACAGACAGACAGACAGATAGACAGACAGATATATAGATAGATAGATAGATAGATGGATGGATGGATGGATGGATGGATGGATGGATGGATGGATGGATGGATGGATGGATGGATGGATGGATGGATGGATGGATGGATGGATGGATAGATGGATGGATAGATAGATAGATAGATAGATAGATAGATAGATAGATAGATAGATAGATAGATAGATAGATAGATAGATAGATAGATAGATAGATAGATAGATAGATAGATAGATGGATGGATGGATGGATGGATGGATGGATGGATGGATGGATATATAGAGGCTTTATTGAAGGAAAGAACAATTCTAGATGTTCAGGGTTGTTTGCTGAGTCAGTTGAGGTGGCCCTACTCTGCTATAACTGAAGATCTAGGGGGCAAAGACACAGACACACACACACACACACACACACACACACACACACACACACACACACACACACACATCTCAGTGCTTTTGGTTCCTTCAGTGTGTGTGCCAGCTGCCTGCCAG
Source organism: Hyperoplus lanceolatus (assembly GCA_026929865.2). Lineage (NCBI taxonomy): Eukaryota > Metazoa > Chordata > Actinopteri > Uranoscopiformes > Ammodytidae > Hyperoplus > Hyperoplus lanceolatus. The sequence continues at coordinate 38,309,775 of CM049395.1, forward strand.
CGGACCAGCCCTCATTAGCTGAATTACAGAGATCAAACAGAAAAGGCCGCTCGGCGAGAATAAAGGGAATCTACTGTCCTCCTCCAAAGAGGAAGGATGGAGGGATGAAAGGAGGGATAGATAGTGAAGTGGGGGGGCAGCAGCAAGACACTGTGTAACTGGCTCTGAGTTCCTAAGGTTGGGGTTCGGCTGCTTTGATTCTTTGTCTATTTCATAAATGAAAAATGTGTAGCACTGTGATCTGAAAAAGGCCCTGCAAAAGCCCTGTTGACATTCTAGGCCATGGACTAATGTACTGCTGCAGCCACGGGCATGTTTTGAGTGGAGAGGATTAGATATATTGATGGTAATTGTCTAAATAAACCTTATTAAAGATGTTTTGAAATGTAGATATCCTAATGTTGGTGGTTAAAAGGCTATTTTGAATGTGTATGATGTTTTATTAAGTCTACATTATATTTTTTGGATGATAGTATGTGAACACATCACTTAAACCTGCAGTGTGTAGAATTTTGGGTTTTATTTCCTAGCAGATTTTGTAGAAAGTAATTATGATATCCATAAGTACATTTAATTTAGTGCATAATAGCTGAAACATTTGTTTTGAATTATTATTTTTTCCCTTAGAAAGGGTCTCATATATCTCCATATTTCTGCATATTTTGGACCAAGGCCTAGTGCCGCCATCTTGAAAGTGTCATAGTTGGAATGTCATCAGGTGCATTGTTTAAAATTTAGAATTGTTCTTGTCCTTGAAGGCCACTGTAGCTTCTGTTATTATTCTAAAGGGTTGGGGTTACCCAGGGAGCGTTGCATTCTAGAACTTTGTAGAACTTTCTTGATGATGTCATATTACACACTGCACCTTTAAACAATTCAGCTGAGTATACCAAAGTGATTAGACTGCATTTCTGAATCCTCAAAAAATGAAAGGTGATGCATCTAGAAGACACAAAAGCTTATGCCCGAATTTTAGTTCAGCGTTTAATACGGTGCAACCACACCTACTTTTAAAGAAGCTGAAGGACATGAATGTCAACACAACACTCATTAAATAGTTTTATTCTTTTTTAACTGATCGGACGCAGCAAGTGAAGGTTAACCAGACATTATCAGAGTGTAAACACTGTAACACAGGAGTTCCACAGGGGTGTGTGCTCTCGCCGATTCTCTTTACACTATACACAAATGACTGCAGGAAAGTGCTAGCCTGGTGCTACCAGACCATCGTACTTCATTTCATTTGTACAGAAGGTCTGGCAGTGCTGTAATTGGCAAACGTTCACTCATGGAGGCGGGAGTCTGTAAAAGTTTAAAACTATTGGATCTGCCCAGTGCCACTCTGGATTAGCCAACCAATCGCATAAAGTTTGGTCGTCACGTGTGTCATGAGCCGGCTTCTGGCAACTGAAACTGGAGCGCGACTTCGACATCATCGTTCTCAGCCACTCGCTCTGTTCGCTGATTGGACCGGCTGTCGAATCTCCGGCAAAAGTGGGAAATGGGCTGTACACCCAGACTGACTACTGAAGGGAAAATAAAATTTGGCCGGAAGTAGGCGGGCGGGCAGAGCCAGGCTAGGAAAGTGCACCCTAATAATTTGATTTTTAAATTTGCAGATGACACCGTAATTGTGAGCCTTCTTAATAAGAATATGGACTCTCTTTCGTACCATAACGAGATTGACATTTTAAATCTGACAAAAACACAAGAAATGGTTTTCGACCCGAGGCAAGTGAAGACACACGAACCAGTCATCATTAAAACACAAAACATCAATCAAGTCACAACATACAAATACCTTGGCGTCCATATTGATAATATACTCTGCTGGAAGTCACACATTGATAAACTGTGCACTAAATTGCAACAAAGAGTGTACTTTTTAAGACGCCTGAGACTGTATGGGGTTAGTAGTGAGATCATGTTAATCTTCTATAGAGCTATATTGGAGAGCCTAATCAGATATGGAATCACAGCCTGGTATGGCAACCTAACAGTGCAACTGAAAAACAGACTTAGGAGCATGCACAAAACAGCCATGAAGATCATAGGAATAAAACAATATGAGTCCATAGAGGAATTGTATAACCAGTCAGTTATTACTCAAGCAATAAAAATCTCCTCAGACTCCACTCATCCACTATCCTCTGAATATGAGCTTCTTCCATCAGGAAGAAGGTTTCGTATGTCAAGATGGAAAACGAACCGTTTTAAATTATCGTTTGTACCAGCGTCTATTAAGCTTCTGAACAATCATAAAAACTAGTGCAATAGCCCATAGGGCAATGGACACAAGCACTCAGCACTTTACTGTACAGCATTTTAAATGCATTAATGTCCATAGGCCTGGTTAACTAGTGCAATAGACCACGTGCAATAGAGCACTGTGCAATAAACTCAGGCACTTTTTCTCGCACTTTCCTCGCACTTTAAATTGTCCGAATGTTTTTATGTCCTAGAATTACCGTGTGATGTTCTTGTTGTTTTAGCTTTGTCCAATGTGTAGGTTTTACTGTGTTTTTACTGTGTCATATTGTTGTTGTCTACTGGTTAAGCAAAATGTAGCACAATGCCCAAGACAAATTTCCTTAACAGGACAATAAAGTTTACCCTGACCCTGACCTGACCCTGATAATGTTTGCTTTAAGAGTTCTGCCTACATAATTACATACATTTCAACCTTTTAAATTAGATTTGAGACTGAAAAGACCCAAATTAAGTGTACATAATTACAATGTTGTATACACAATACATGCATTACACTCTTGTTCGTCCAGGGAAAGGGGCCAATCTTCATCTTAAAAACAGACCATGTATAAGAGCTAGACATAATCAAAAGGTCTATGTATAATCAAAAGGCCAACAAAAAGCATGGCAATTGTCTGGTATATCTCATTCCCAGCGTTCCAAATCACATACTTTTTCTTTTTACTACACTACATACTAAAGTACAGAAGAGTTTTAGGGCCACGGGAGAGAAAAAAAAATAGATAAGGAAGTTTTTTCTTCATTATGTCGAGAACTGTCAAGAATAAAGACGAATACTCCAAAATGCCATTGGAGTTAATGGGGCATCTAGGTATTTTCAGCATACTACAATTGATGTGCATGTCTTGGGACATCCTAAATCTTTTTCTGGCTAAATAGTAGGGAAGTATGGGGATTGGAACGGAGGATACATATTTTATTTGTAGCATACCGTAGCTTTTCTTCCACTAGTCACAAACAACCAAGGATATGTAGCCTTTTTATTTTTATATTTTTCCTCTCTCTCAGTTAATAGGCAGCTGAATAAAGTCTTGATTTATTCCCCCAGCTGATTGATCGGGCCTTGGACTCCAACATTCAAATCACGTTTGTCAATGTCCGACGATCCGGCATTCACAGTGTATCACATGGGGAGTTCAGATATAGGTAAAGCTCACACTGATTAAAGGTTAACTGGGGTGCAAAGTGCAAATCAATAAATATGGCTATGCAGCAGAATTTTTGAATACACCACTGCTGCACTTCTGGGAAAACCCACTTAAATGTTAGTGTCTATCGATTGATCTCATGGACATTTTTGCTCCCTTAACTCTTTTGGTTTCTGGAATAAAGTGTCTATCTATCTATCTATCTATCTATCTATCTATCTATCTATCTATCTATCTATCTATCTATCTATCTATCTATCTATCTATCTATCTATCTATCGATATATGTATCTGTATATCTATCTATCTATCTATCTATCTATCTATCTATCTATCTATCTATCTATCTATCTATCTATCTATCTATCTATCTATCTATCTATCTATCTATCTCAGCAAACAACCCTGAACATCTAGAATTTTTCTTTCCTTCAATAAAGCCTCTATATATCCATCCATCCATCCGTCCGTCCGTCTGTCTATCTATCTATCTATCTATCTATCTATCTATCTATCTATCTATCTATCTATCTATCTATCTATCTATCTATCTATCTATCTATCTATCTATCTATCTATCTATCTATCTATCTATCTATCTATCGATGTGCAGTATGTATACAGGTCAGGTGCACGTCAAAAAAAAAACTTAGAATATCATGGAAAAGTAGCCTACAGCTCATGTAATACAAATCAGAGCATCGCAAAATATTAGAATATTGCAAACCAATTAAATACATATGTATACCAATTAAATACATATGTATATGTTATAATACAGACATGTTAACTTGCTAGGGTCAAACCCATATTAAAAATGAGATATAAAACCAAATCCCTCCTTCAAAAAAAAATAAAGCGAAAAAAAAAAGGAAAACATAGCAAGTAACACATATAGCCTACAAGGAGACAGGTACTGCATTAGGGTGAGATGGACTAGTCACTATATGGTGATTCAGACTTCAGGAGGAATGGGTTGAAATGCCCTTTGTACTTTACACTGATGCCTGTGTGGTTGACAGGTTTGGCTTAAGGTATCTTAACAATATGGACACTTCCCTAATTGAGACTTCACTTGATTTAGAAAGTAAATTGATGACTTAGTTGGGTGGTTGTGGGGGTTTCACGGCTAATTACTCCCAATGGACGACATTACAGGAGAATAGATTGCTTTTATAATAGTGGTCTACTCATAGGGGCTCTGATGCAGAAAGAATGTAAAATCAATTGATTAATTGTGTTTGGGGGAAATCTGCAAGCACAGCAGGATTTAAGTGTCAAAGTGAGAGAAAGGCACTTAACAGAAAATATCTCCAAGCTCCGTTGGGACGTCCTATATTGGTGATATAATGTAAATGTGTTTAAGATGTGATAAGAGTGCTCCGGTGGTGTAGTGGATAGAGCGCGGACCATAGCTCCAGCCTTCGTTGCAGTGGTTGTGGGTTCAAATCCGACCCGTGGACCTTTACTGCAGGTCATCCCCCCTCTCTCTCTCTGTCTCCCCATTTCAACTCTGTGCTATCTAATAAAGCTTGAAAATGCTAAAAAAAAAATCTTAAAAAAAAAAAAAATTATAAAGCATACATGTTGCAATTAGGGCTGTCAAGCGATAAAAAAAATAATCTAATTAATTACAGGCTCTGTGATTAATTAATCTAAATTAATCACATACATATAGGCTATTACACTTTTATGCCTGTTTATAAACAACTGTAGGCCTATACGCTACCATTTGTCTCTCTCTCTCTCTCTTTCTCTCTCTCTCGCTCTCTCTCTCTCCCCCTGTCTCTCGTAACTTCTGTAGCGCCGAAAAAAACCCCACAAAAAAACAAGCAGTATGTGATTTGGAACGCAGGGAAAGTTAGTGAATTTTCCAAAAGCAGGATATTAGCATTGTCATTGTCAGCCTATTGTCAGGCTAATCTTAGCAAGTAGCTCAAACCACCTCTGAGATTGGAAAAATACCCAAAAAATACAGTTACAAACTGACAACACACGCCTTGACAAAGTGTGCATAGTGTGTGAAAGATGAAAGAAGATTCTGGCTCGTGTAATTCTGAACTAGACAACTAGAACCCCTTTGAAATGCATTTTTAATTGTGTCAAGTCCTTGAAACAGAAATGCTAATGTTTTACCTTTTCATGTAGATCTCAGGCGCTTACAAACAAACTCCATTACAGTCAGTGAAGTTTTAATGAAGATGGGAAAATGTGGAGCATCACAGATTTGGGCGAGGAGTGAAATTGAAGCTGTTTCTTCTAATGCCTTTGTTTTTATTGACTTTTTTTTAATTATTATTTTTTGACATGTTCAAGCTTTATTAGATAGCACAGAGTTGAAATGGGGAGACAGACAGAGAGAGAGAGGGGATGACATGTGATAAAGGTCCACGGGTCGGATTTAAACCCGCAACCACTGCAACGAAGGCCAGAGCCAATATGGTACACGCTCTATCCACTACACCACCGGAGCGCCCAAATGTATTGACTATTTGTATATGTTTTTTATCTTTAAATACACTTTTTAACGTACATTTTTTTTTCTCTGCATCTGATACTATTACCTGCATTCTGGTAATTGTCTGTGGGTGGGAGAGACGGGCTATAATGGGATTAATGTACTGTATGTACAGTTTGTGTAGTATGTAGGAGTTAGTTTTAACTCCTACATTTGTGTTTGTATTTGTGATGCTTCTTGTTCTTCTACTTTGACATTTGATATTGCCAGTGATAAGCCTTCTTCTGTAAACTACCCTGTGTTTAGTGAAGAAGTCAATACATATATAGTATGTACTTAAAAAAAAGATGATGCTATTCAAACCACTTCAATGGTATTCAAAGGTAGAATAGACAAGTACCCTACACTACACTTAGTGTCCCTAGGGAGTGGAAATAGGCTCAACTGTGATATCCTTTTTCATGTTAGCTCTGCAAAGGTGTTGCCACTGGTACTTTGCATCTAAAGTGCATTAAAAATACAGCTCCGGAAAAAATGAAGAGACCAGTCTGGATTTTTCTTCAAGCTTCATCTCTACATTACTTATTAAAAAAGCTCTTAATGACAAAAAATGTGTTGGAATTTGGTAGAAATATTGTCAGTAGTTTATATTATAAAACCAAAATGTTCATTCTAATCAGACATGTGCCTGTAAATAGTAAAACAAGGGGGCGTCCTTAGCTCAGTTGGTAGGGCGTCCCCCCCATGCGCCTCGGCCAGCAGCGGACCCGGGTTCGATTCCAGCCCGCGGTCGTTCTCTGCATGTCACTCCCCTCTCTGCCCCATTTCAACTCTGTCTCTACACTATCAATAAAGCATAAAATAAATGCTAAGAACATATCTTAAAAAAAAAAAAGTACAACAAGAGTGAACATTTGGAGTGGTCTCTTAGTTTCTTTCAGAGCTTTCATTAAGAGACACAACTTAAAGGTACAGTCAGTGATTCTGGAGAACGCTTGTTGACAAAATCAGTTTTTGTCAAAATCAGTGAATATCTCCTCACGATACGCTACCTTTGTGTGCACTGAAAACAAATCCAGTGTTTTTTTGTTTTTTTTGGCATTTTTTTATGCTTTATTGATAGTGTAGAGACAGAGTTGAAATGGGGCAGAGAGGGGAGCGACAAGCAGAGAACGACCGCGGGCTGGAATCGAACCCAGGTCCGCTGCTGGCCGAGGCCCATGGGGGGGGGGGGGACGCCCAACAAATCCAGTGTTAATGCACCAGCCTAGCCCTAGGCTCTGTAAACCGGTACATTGCTATAGCTACGGTGGCCCATTTGTTTGCGTCCCAGTTTACAGAGCCTCGAGGCTGTGTATTAACACCTGTTTTTTTTCTCCAGCGAATACACATTACAATCAATCAATCAATCAATCGATCAATACTCTATTTTCACTCGAAAGACACTGAGGTTTCCCTCATTTACAGTGACGACGAACATACACAATACACACAATCACAAGGATAACATAAAATGAGCAGAGGAAACAGAAATAAAGTATGGACAGGTAAGCAGAACATGAGGAGATATTCACTGATATTGACAACAAAGTGGTTTTATCCACAAGTGTTTATCAGAATCACTGACTCCACCTTTAAAGGCAAAATCAAGAAAACATTTTTAATTTTTTTTATGTGATAAGAACCGCTGTGAAACTAATTCCTCTAAATATCGTGTTACTGCAAAGAATATTAAATGCTGATCTTAGTGAGCGATTAATAGTCAACAAAACACACACACACACACACACACACACACACACACACACACACACACACACACACACACACACACACACACACACACACACACACACACACTCACACACACACACTGTGGCTCATTTTGTGATGCATTAAAATCCACTGTAAATCCAGAAGGAATTTTTCCCTCATAACTAGGTCAGCCATAAGATCTGCAAACTAAGCAAGAGTGTGCGTGTGTGTGCGCTATTGGTCCATGCTTTAGACTCCCAAAACCCAATCAGGGCTGTAGCAGAGAGGCAATGTGTTCACTTGTTATCTTTTTGCTAATTCATAGTTAACTCAATACATCACAAAGATTAAGATCTGCATTAATCTGACAGCCTTTTCATCCCGTGATCTGTCGTGTCAAATGGATCAACTCAACACAATTAGTGGCAGCGCGGTGATAAGGAAAATAGGTCACACAACATTGTGACAAAAACACTTGCTGTGGCTTTGTTCATATAATTAAACATTATAAAAAAACGCTGCACCAGATATATAAAAAAAAAACAAAAAACTGTCTTGACAAAAGTTTACAGTTTCAAAAGTGGAGTCAGCCATTCTGGAGAAAAAAAACTTGTCAAAATCACTTTTTGTCACAAAATAAGTGAGTATCTCCTAACGATCTGCTACCTGTGTGTGTGTGTGTGTGTGTGTGTGTGTGTGTGTGTGTGTGTGTGTGTGTGTGTGTGTGTGTGTGTGTGTGTGTGTGTGTGTGTGTGTGTGTGTGTGTGTGTGTGCTGGAATAAAATAAATCTGAGATTAATACACACCCTAGGCTCAGTAAACATGGCATGTTGATAGCTACGGCGGGCCTCCTTTGTTTACATAACCGTTTACAGAGCCTATACTGTGTATTAACACTGTTTTCTTTTCATCGCACACACACAGTACGAACAGGTATCGGTTGGCGCATAAATATTCACTGATTTTGAACAAAAAGTGATTTTGACAACAAGCGTTCTCCAGAATCACTGACTCCACCTTTAAGTGTGAATGTCTATAGTTAGCCTGCTATTGGTGTGTGAATGTGTGTGTGAATGCTAACGTGTAAATGGGAACAGGTCTCATTTGAAAAAGAGTCTCCGGTCTTAATGGGATTTACCTGTATACATAAAGATTTTAAAAAATTTATGAGGTCTGAGCTGTTTTAGTAATCATTCAAATAATCGCTACACTTTTTAACTTTTCTCTGCATACTAGTTATTCCAATAAGGACATTAAGTAAAATGCAAATGCACCACAATGCTTCCTTACCAGAGGCAATGCAGCCTGCTACATTTTAACAGAAGCACTGCTCATTCTCCCTAGTGTAAAGCCACAGCCCATAGCATCTAAATAAATGTAGAAATTAACCAAAAAAAAACAACAATATGATCACAAAAACACCCGCTAGCAATAGCTTATACTCAGCAGTATAGTATAGCCACAGATTCAACATAGCATCACTTCTTATTATCTTGTTAAGAAGAAACTATTCCCATGTGTGCTGGTTCATTATGCCCAGCGTTATACATTAAAGATCAATATTATATTATACCGTCGAAACAAAAACATTAGTGGTGTTTTTTTTAAGGGAAAAACATGGAGAAATTGGAAAACAGCCATTGATGAGTTATTGTTTATTGTAGGCTACCTCTCATTTAATTAGTTTTACTTCTCAAAGTGGGCTTATAGTGAGCTGATATGTGCCAAGTGATATACCGCTTAATCGGCTTCACAACATCCTGCCTATCCAAATGTTAATACACAGCATAGGCTCTGTAAATGGGCATGTTGCTAGCTATGGTAGGCCCCCTTTCGTTATATACCAGTTGACAGAGCCCAAGCTTTGTAGTAACACCAAATGTTTTTTTCAGCGCACACACAGTACGGACAGGTAGTAGATCGTGAGGAGATATTCGCAGATTTTGACAACCAGTGTTCTGAAGAATCACTGACTCCACCTTTAATACATTTGATATTATAGTTGTTGAGATCATTCAGGTTGGAGCAAAGTGGTGGACTGACTGTTGCCATTCCAATAGCCCAAAACTGTCCAACCATGCAGCATTTTATGCATTCAATACACATTACAATATGCTGTGTGTGTGTGTGTGTGTGTGTGTGTGTGTGTGTGTGTGTGTGTGTGTGTGTGTGTGTGTGTGTGTGTGTGTGTGTGTGTGTGTGTGTGTGTGTGTGTGTGTATCAAGCGAAACCACCACTCTATGCAACCCTTTAAGCTATCCATGAGAACAGCAAAAGGGGTCACACACAAGTCTCTGTCTCTGCATGGAGACATGTTTTCCCCCTAGCCCTATTTGCATAACCTCCTTATTCACCATGGGAAAGTTATATCAAAAGGTTTTTATAAGAACATTTCATTTCAACATCTCTGTGACTATGAGAGAGAGAGAGAGACAGAGAGAGAGGAAGAGAGAGAGAGAGAGGGAGGGAGGAATAAAGAGAGAGAGAGAGAGGAGAGAGAGAGAAAGAGGAAGAGAGAGAGAGAGAGAGAGAGAGAGGGAGAGAGAGGGGGGAGAAAGACAGACTGAAGGAAAAGGGGCAGCAGAGATTGAGAGAGAAAGAGAAATAGAGAGAGAGAGATTGAGAGACATAGAGAGAAGAGACAGAGATAGAGAGAAAGAGAGAGAGAGAGGGGGGAGAAAGACAGACTGAAGGGAAAAGGACAGCAGCGATTGAGAGAGAGAGAGAGAGAGAGACGGAGAGAGAAAGAGGAAAAAGGAGAGAGAGAGAGGGAGCAGACCTCATTTATTTTTTTGTTTTCGGTTGCATAACAGTATTTCTTTATGAAAAATCCTAACTGCGGTTCATAATTGGTGCAGTTACACTGATGAAAAACAACATCACACACGTATATATATCAAAAGGAATTTTAAAGTAGTTTGTGTTCTCTCGATTATTGACTTTCCTTAATGAGACTAATTCATATGGTGTCTTGTTCATTGCAGTGTGAATGACCACCACAGTGTGTACTATGACATCATCAAGAAAGTTCTACAAAGTTCTAGAATGCAACGCTCCCTGGGTAACCCCACCCCACTCACACACAATCATACACCAATTGCAGGCTAACTATCACGAGCAATTTAGGGTTCAGTTTCTTGCTCAGGGACACTTCGACATGTGGCGGGGAAACGGGGGAATTGAACCACCGACCCTGTAGTTGAGGGTAGACCACCCTACCAAGCGTTCCCTCCATAGAAGACATATAGTAACTCATGTGATGATCATTTTGGCCCAAAAGAACATTTACAACAATTACAAAATTCCATTACAAAAGAGTAACTATTTAAATAATGTTTGTTTGGTATCACCCAATCCACACTAATGAATCCCACAGTATACACCTTTAAATGAAAGTAACCAGTCAAGGAAAAGGGGTACCAATTACTTGAGGAGATAGGTTACTTAAATGATTTAACCAACAGTCTCCTACAACCCCAGAATGTAGCTTAGTAGTTTAGTTTAGTAAATTCAATCTGGAGACTTCTCTGTTTCCCTTTTAACCTGTATTTCTTATTTTATTTAAAAGTTGTAGCCTATTCATATTCATATATGCTATTCACTTTTCTAATGTCTATTCTATACATGATGCATTTCTATCTTGATGTATATGTCATCCCGTCTTAAATATCAGCCACTATTTGAAGCCACCGTTGTCTGTGTGTGAGTGAATGAACATTGAACCCTGTAAAGTTAACCAGTTTAAGACTAACTTTTTTTGCATTGGCCTTTAACACAAGTTCAGCTTTTGGGTAGCTTCTAATGTTGCTAATTTTGTCTGTTGTGTTTTTTAATTATTTCTATTCTTAGAGACGTATTTACTAATATTTTATTATGCTTTTATTTTCACTACACATTGTAAAGCACTTTGTGACCCTGTCTGTGAAAAGCGCTTTATAAATACATTTTACTTACTTACTTACTAGCCTCTGTCACCTAATCTCTAACCTCTGTTCTCTGTCACTGGGAACTTCCCTTTCTCCCTCTGTCCGTCACAAACCTGTGCTGAGCTATTCACACAATCAATCTCATCACACCACACACACACACACACACACACACACACGGAGGCATATGCCGACCAAATGAAGAGGTGTTTCTGAATGAAAGATAAAAAAAATAATGAAAAAGCTGACTTTTTGCTTTTTTTATCTGGTTTTCATACCTTCCTTATGGATTACTACAAGGAGGAAAGGACTCGAAAGGCTGAAAAGGCAATAATGTAAAATAACACACACACACACACACACACGCACACACACACACACACACACACACACACACACACACACACACACACACACACACACACACACACACACACACACTGTATACAGTATACAGTCTCAGTCTTCCCAGAAATAATATGCATTTTATATGTAAATGGTTTTGTTGACATCACTTATTCAGCATACCTACAGTATAGGGTCAATAGAGTAAACAGGTTTAACTTGTACTCTGCTTGATTAATAAAGGTGGAGTCAGCAATTCTGGAGAACGCTTGTTGTCAAAATCAGTGAATACCTCCTCACATTCCTCTACCTGTCAGTATTGTGTGACACACACACACACACACACACACACACACACACACACACACACACACACACACACACACACACACACACAGCATCATGTTTTGTACAGTGAATAATACATTACTTTACATACAAATACAATGAATATTTACTAACAAGTAAATTCAATTTAATTAATTTATAAATTGTATTGTTAGCTTCAGTGTAACATTAAAGCCACTACGAGTAACTTTGTCAGTTGTCGGTCCCTTTGGACAAAAGTGGTAGTATTTTTACGACGCCAGCTGTCGTAAAGCTGTTTTCTAGCGTGTGCCGGCCGTGTGAGTGTCAAATGATCAGGACGCAGTATAGTGCATGTCCGTGTGTTGAAAGTGTGAGGGCACCGGACTCTTTTCGGCTCCGTGAGACTGGTTAGTGACTCTGCATCAACTAATGCCAGTCAGTGCTACACACACCTGATTGCAATGAGTTGATGCAGGTTCACTAACCACTCGCACGGAGCTGAAATATTCCGTGTCCTCACAGAAAGCGAATGAACGAGAGACGGCAGTTAGTATGGATCACGATGAGATAATGTGTTTATGTTCTGCTAAATAATGACTATTTCAGATGAATAATGGTCATCTGATGATGGTGAAGCAAAGTAAACTTTGTTTTAGTACCAACCGCTCATTCATTTAGGAGTAAACACTGCAGTCTAGTTCGCTCCCATGAAATTGTGTAGGCTACACGTTACTTGGCAACGTATCCTCCCGCCCATCTATCACTCTCCCTTTTAGCTTTTCTTCATTGCATTTTCTTTTTTTTCTTTGATGGTTCAGCCCCGTTATCAGTCAGTATGACGACAAATAACTGTCTCAAACAAGGCTCCCGCTCCCCTTCCCTCACCTGGAGGGATAGGCTTCTCAAATTGCGTTGCTGCGCTACACTGAAATCTGCGACCAATACGGATATGTGACCATAGAGCCTGAACGAGCGAACCGAAAATCGGACTGGGTGTGCGACCAGACCAAAAGCAGTAATAAAAACTATATAAAAACGTCTTTCTTTGCACTGATGGTCTCGTTTGCTGTTAAAGGTAATTTATGATTATCAGAGGAAACATGAGGCTGTTTAAAAGATATTTAAATGTTACTCGTAGTGGCTTTAATGAATTAGTGATACAAATGAAGCACTAGTTTTAGTTTTTCACTGGTTCCACTCACTTTAAGACAGTGTACCTTTAAAGATGTGGTAAGCGATTCTGGAGAATGCATGTTGTCAAATTTGTTTTTTGTTAAAATCAGTGAATATCTCCTCACAAACTGGTAGTGATACACAGCTGGACAGAATTATTCGAATATCCAAGTTTGTGTTTGTTAAATTTGTATTGGGAGCTCAATTCAGTATTCGGAATATCCTTTTTTCTTTTTCAAAAAACATTTCAATTTTTTTTTTTGCAAAGGTAGCTCAAACTGCAGTATATTTTGTCAGCAAATAATATTAAGATACACAAGTTATACAACAAAATACTAATTAGACATTCATTTAAAATATATTATCGACTTATTTGAAGTTTGACCTAGTTGGCCGCTGACCTTTCAAAGCGCAACCTGTGACATCAGCTGTAGTAGGCTACGTGATGTTTCCAGAGCGAGGCAAACTATAAGCGGCACCAAGCGCAGGAGGGAGAGAGAGATGGAGGAAGAATAGATTGTGTTCCTATTAACTCTATAACACAACATTAGCGCGATTTCGGAAGGAACGGTAATGCTTGGCGTAATGCTAACGTTAGCTTAGCTCAGCTATTTGTTTACATTCAGCGCTGCTATTGTCCATCATCAACAGTGACTTGCTTGCATTATGGGAATACGCGGTCAATGCACGATCCTGGATGAATTGATAAGCTCCTGTACGGGTTACGATGGCGCAGAGGACAGGTGATTTGGAACGGAACAACAGCTGTTAGCTTCCACGGGGAAAAAGTAAGGAACTCCGACTTTATTACCGTTCGAAAGTTATCAAAGCATCAACAAACTACGCAGCTTGCTGTTTCGGCTCACGCACTCGGTTTCAGTGAGTATACATTGGGATTATTTATGTTGGTTTTGATGGTGTGTTTTTTTTTAGAACGAGTATTCGAATACAAAATGCCATGCTGAAAAATAAAACTGGTGGTGATACACAGCCTAGGCTCTGTAAACTGGTATGTTAAAAAAGTGTATTCATTCAAAGGAGCCCCACCATAGCTAGCAACATGCTGGGTTACAGAGCCTAGGCTGTATATTAACAATGAACACTTTTACATTGGTTCCGTTCACTTTGAGACTGCACACCTTTTACAGTGGTTGTGTATAAGCTGTTTTGCATTGCCTTCCTCACTATATCACAGTTTACACAGTAACAGGCTGAACTAATGTGCAGCCCACGCATCCTGAACCAGCATTATGGCCCTTTAGAGGTTAAAGGCCTAGCTTGAAAAAACAAAGGATGGCAATACAGTTACGTGCCTCTGTCAAGTGTTGATTTGAATTTATCCATAACCTGCACTTAGAAATATCCATCTGGGTCTAGTGCACATTTAGAAAGGGGAGAGGGGACCCAATAAAGCAAGGAATAATATTTTTAAACCCAGTTAAAGAGGAGTTAGTGAGTGCAGTTCTGGAGTGGGCAGGCTAAGAGCGTTAATTTAGACCTGTTCTCCGTCTAGCGACTTGTGTTATGAAGTGAAGTGTGCACAAATGAGTTGAGATTGGCCACTGCTGGGTGTATCAAGGCACCTGCTGCTGTCAAAATGAAACACCGGCAGAGGGGAAAGACAGCATCACTCATTAAAAAAAAAAAAAGTATGTAGGTTATTAAGAGACAGCTGAGTATTTCCTTGCCAATAAGAACAGAGAATCGTTAGCCTCGCTCTGATTGGTCAAAGTGTACAGCTCATGTTAACTTTGACCAATCAGAAATCACATACCCCAGCTTTAAGAGGAAAGGTTCAACATTTTACATTTTTGGCTTTTTGCATCACACTCCGGCTCAAGAAAAGGCCACAGAACCCGTTCCTGTAACTGTGTGTGTATTTGTTTATATTAGTCTGGCTTGACCACTTCCGCCAGCGTCTATTTAGCGCTGGCGTCGGCAAACAACGCTATGCCTCCATTGGCTGCTTCCCGGGGTTAGCCCCGCCGTAGATGATTGTGATTGGTTTAAAGAAATAAAAACAGGCCAGCCCAGTTTCCCCCCCGAATAGACGGCTCTAAACGGAGTGCTTCCAGACCATACTACTTGCTGTAGTTTGGTCTGGCTTTGCGAGACTAGTTTATATAGAAATGGGCAAAGGTCGCTCATCCAGGAGGTTATTGATCATAACTGAAAAAAACAACTTCCCTCACAGGAAAATGTGATCCCTGGAACACTGTTTGAAGTAAGAAACAATCCTGAAAAGTTACTGTTTCACTGTTGTTGTTGTTGTTGTTTACAGCAGCAGGGCCCACAGTTTGGTATAGATGCCTCTAAATAATCCGGTATGTTGTAATCATTACATTTTCATTCAATACTAAGAATTACCCATGGCGTAAAAATGCTTTCAGGCTCTGCAAATGTAAAGAAGTCTCCCTCCTCTGACACTGTATACACTCAAAAAAATAAGTTGTTGAATTTACTTAATACAGTTATGTCAACGTTTTCCACACAACTGAGTTAAGTTAGATATAATTGAAAATTATGATTAAAATGGAATCAACTCACTTGTGTGCAACCAACTTAACTAGGTTAGTACATTCAACATAACATGCTACCTTTGCCTTAATTAACTGTGTTGAGTAATACCAACAAAGATAATCATTTTACTGACTTAACCCACTTACGTTAATATGACTCAACTTTATTAAGCAAGACTAACTTAACCTCACATTGTAGTTCCAACTTAACTTACATACACTGTAAGAAATTTCCGTGGAAAAAACAGTTAAATGAACATTATTTTACTGTCACTAAAATTAACAGGATTATACTGTTAATGAAAAAAGGGATGAACCTGACTAAATGTTTGTTATGTTGTGTTTGCACCATGAGTGAAGGGGATGTTATATTTCATTGGGCAGATGTGTTTCATTCCATATGTAAGTTTACTATTCCCCTATTTGTTCAAATGCTAAACACAGAGATCAGCTTTTTTGTTACTTCAAGACACTTGTCACAATATATCAAGTTCAATGAATGATTCATTTATATTCAAATTTTCTGAGTTAACTAGGGATCTTGCTTAAGATTTCCACAAACCGTTTTTATAACCAAAAATAACGTTAGTTCACACAGAAATTTTTATTTAAACAAATCATAGAAATGAGTGAAACATCCCCTTTACTGAGGGTCAAATACAACATAACAAAGTTTGTCAGTCAAATTGTGGGAAAGGGCTTTACAAAACATTTTTGTTACTTGATTTATCAAGCAACCTTTCCTTCATTCTACTGAGTAAACATAACTCAACTAACTTTTTAATTATTAACTGCACTTTCATTTCCAAGTAAATATAACTCAACTTTAGGTAAACTTAACCAGAGGATATAAAGTAAACAACACTTATTGTTAAGATGATGATGAGGATTAATGAGAAAACTGTATAAGCTTCACATGTGCACATATGTAAGTTTCCCTTCCAAGTTTATGGTAAATTAACACAAAGTTCAGTATTTTTGAAAAACATACTTCTGTAACATAACACAAAGAGTAATTTAACAATCCTTTTATATTAACAGTTAAACTTTTTATAAATAACATAATCTGTTAAATCCTGCTTAAATTTACACAATTGTTTACATATAAGTGATTACTTTTTTTACTTAATGTACAAAATACTTCACCTATTATATAATATCAACAACTTCTACATATATAATAATTATTAATCAAATCACATTACTAAATAGCATAAGATATCTAAGAGTACACAAAACAAGTATATAGTGAATTACAACTTTAACAAATCAATGACACAAAAGTTGAAGAAAAATAATTTTTAGACTTTGATAACAACACAGTATATATAAGATAACAGCTAAGAGACACAACACATTGAGATTATGGCCAGCAATGAGAATTATTTACCAAAAACAGAAAAGGTAAATCCTTTTTCACACTCCTTCTTCCCTAACTCAGAAAGAAAACATTTCATTTAAAGTAATTTCAAACTTATGAGATTTTTAGATCTGTTCAGTACAACCTTTGGTCAGCGTTGTAGTCAAGATGCTTTGAATTCTTGCCGATTCACTTCAGAGCATAGAACACTAGGACAATTCTGTGTGTTCAGTCTTGATTTGCGATTTACTCAAAACTGTTACTTTTATTTACTCAACTGCGTTCTTTGGTTTTAAGAAGTCTTACATTTAAGGAAACCAACTGAAGTGGGTGTTTAAAAGCCAACACAGACATGTTAATTAAATTTGACAAAAAACATAATTAAATTCAACACCACTGAGTCACTTTTTGGAGAGCACCTTTAACTAATGCTGACTCATGTCCATCATATTACCCTATTTACTGCGGTCTAAATATTTTCAGCAAAGAAAGCAAAAGGAGAGTGCGTGTGTGTGTGTGTGTGTGTGTGTGTGTGCACATGTGTGTGTGTTCTCGCGTGTATTTGACGTGCATGCATGTGTGTGTGCGTGTGTATGTGTGTGTGTGTGTGTGTGTGTGTGTGTGTGTGTGTGTGTGTGTGTGTGTGTGCCGATTTCAGTGTGTGTGGTGTGTGTGTGTGTGTGTGTGTGTGTGTGTGTGTGTGTGTGTGTGTGTGTGTGTGTGTGTGTGTGTGCAATAGTTTAAGAACTCAAAAACACCCCTGGAGTATAGCTGCAGAGCTGGACTCATGTTGGTGTGAATATTGAGTTGGTTCCAGTGCGGTGCCACCCTGTGCGCCCTCAGGTGAATGCCTGCTTGGCTATTTTCTCCACAGTTCAAAAATCTTTCTTTCATGCCATCTGCGCTTTGGCCCTGGGACATGGCATTCAAACAAGGGCTACAGAGCACACAGGCACACACACTCCTATACTATGTATACACCCTCCATCCATACAAATAGACTGGGAGATTTTTCACTCATTCAGTTTTTACTACAAACCTCAGGTAAGATTGCTAGCACAGCACACAGACATGGCATTTAATAGCAGCTACAATAAGCATGTCACTCTCTACCCTCTAGTCATGGATGTGCTGTTTATTTTATTTTGTATCACTAGGAGCAACACTATTGTAGTTATGTGTACAGGGGGGCCACTGAGGAGAATGCCAATGCCTATAACTATGCAGAAAAAGTGCCAACGAGAATTATCTAAATGCTTTTGCGAGACAGTTTTGCTCATTGTTGCATGTGTGCCTCAACCCGGCACTATTAGATTCAACTCAAAAAAGTGTGTTTGCGCTCAGGATATCATCATGGATATGTTTGAGTTGTGTTGTAGGCTACATTGTATTGCATGTAAGGCACTTTAGTAGGCCATGTGTATGCATATTTATGTTAGTGTGTGTGTGTGTGTGTGTGTGTGTGTGTGTGTGTGTGTGTGTGTGTGTGTGTGTGTGTGTGTGTGTGTGTGTGTGTGTGTGTGTGTGTGTGTGTGCGTGTGTATAATTACATAGATGTTCAAATTTTTTCTAAACTGATGTCAATTCTGCTTTTGATTTAGTTGTTTTAGATGAGAATTCAATAAACTCGAAACTCATCTACATTTGAAAAACATTGGTGACAAACCTTGCTTAGCTTAACAACATCCTCCATAACATCAGCGTAGGACTTTTTCCTTACTTACACACACACACACACACACACACCCACACACACACACACACACACACACACACACACACACACACACACACACACACACACACACACACACACGCAGCATCACATCAGGTTTGTTCGGTTTAATCAGAAGCTTATGGGGGAGACACAGGCAGGGAATGCCGCCAGCTACTTGTGTTCCTGCATCTTCAGCTCAGCTTGAGTCGTGGCTAATCTGCTAGAAATCAAAGATTAGCATTTTTGAGAGGGGGGGTTTCGCATTCTCCCTCAAAGACAGCTGACTAAGAGATCCCCTTCCCCTTCCCTTCCCCTTCCCCTCCCTAGCACTCTACAAAGACAAATCTAGTCTGGCGCATTTCATATATTCCACATTACAAATAACTTTTTTTGTTCAGAGCTTGCTGCTTGCTTGCTGACATGCACCTAAGTTTAATTGATGGGGGACGCCATGTATTTGATAACTTGGGTGGTGGGTGACCGATTTGAACGTTTGACTGTGCATTTAGAAAGAAGTTGCCAATGTAATGTAACAAATCATTCGACATTTCAGCACTACTTCATCAAGCGGAACAAATTGCTCCAGCTACTTTCCATTTTGTTGGCAAAATAAGATTAATCACTCTGTGCCATAATCATGTAAAAAAGAAATATATATATATTAAGATTAAAATGATTTATTAGTATAGCTTTGATAGGTCCAACTCATTTATCTATGTAGGGATCTAGCTGACGTAGATTGTCATATTTTCTAAATTCTGCAGATGTTTTCAACAATAAAGGAGGAGTCAGCGATTCTGGAGAATACTTGTTGTCAAAATGAACTTTTTTTTGTCAAAATCGGTGAATATCTCCTCACGATCCATTACAGTATTTCAGTACAGTGTGCACTGAAAAACAATCTTGTTTTAATACACAGCATATGCTTCTCTGTATACAGTATGAAGACTTGTTTATTTTTCCTGGATTTAATGACCTAGTTTGACGGTGGACATATGAAGTTGTGTTGAACTCTGAGATCCTATGTAGTATGTATGTGCAAACATTTTAGAAGTCGGTTCATTCTAGCCTGAGAAAAGGCAGAACGAGTGTTTTATGGTCTCACTGTCTAACACTACATGTTAGTGTGACATCACACTAGTAAAAATGTAGGGTTAGGATTAACAGGACAGCTGGGCCAAGGGAAGACTGAGGGAAGAAAAACCTTGTTCATTATATTATAACATCGATGTTATAATGATAGAACGCCGGTTCCGTATGGGTGAAGTATTCCTTTTAACACTGAAAGGGTCCCTTCAAGTTCCTGTCCAAACTGGCCATTGTCCCCCCCGTTAAGAATCCCCCCATCTGTTGCCTTACCGTGCACCACATTTCACCATGCATACACATACACCACCATGCATACATTTGGTTCCAATCTCGTGAGCATCCTTGGAAAAAAAATAAAAAAATGAAAAAAATCTTTGCCAGGCAGTAAATAGATTAATTTGCATATGACTGAATACCATCATCAAATCGCTGTAAATCCACCAGCTCTTCATCTTTTCTTGATCTGTGTTAGTCGAGAGCGATTTTCTCCCAGGATCAAACAGGGCTCAGTTCCATGTTCCTAAATCACATGAAAAACGCTGCACTGGGAACCATACAAGCATGTAGCGAGAAGATCAAAACACACATACGCAGAAACATGGTACAATTATTCAGATAGGCTTTCATATGGGACTGTTCACAAAACCGCTCCTGTTGTAACAATTCCCTTTGCAGATACATGCTTAACTAATTGTGCGTAGGAGATGAAAAGTACACCGAGGACCAAACTCTAATAAAACGTTTGTGTGTGTGTAAAAACGTGCGCAAACTGGATTTCACTCGAACAAAATAAAATGAAATGTGCCCTGGTTGGAATCCCGCCTGGGTCAGTTCTCTGCATGTCTTCCCCCCTCTGCCCCATTTCACCTCTGGCTCTACAATTCTGCAAAAATGCCCCAAAAAAATAATAATAATGTGCAAGCTTATCTACTAGCATTGAGGATTGTGTCTATAATGTAAGACCTGTAGGCTATAGTCACTTCAGCGCAGTTACTCTTAGTTGACTACCTGCGAAATGCCCACAAACCAAACTCTCATTCTGAGAATTCCCAAGCAATTAAAACTGGGGTCGAGGATTTGGGGAAGAATATGGCAGTTGGGATAGTGATTCGAATCCAAAATACCTCAACCGCTCCACTTGTTCTCTTTGGTCCCTCCCCTATGGTCCCTCTACACCAACAAAGTCGAGCCAAAGTGAATGGACAGTCCCAACAGCCAATAAGAACAGAGAATCGGACCCTCGCTCTTATTGGTCAAAGTGTACAGCTCATGTTAACTATGACCAATCAGAAATCCTCCACCCCAGCTTTAAGCACTCTTTATTTTGGGAAAGTTGTAGATCAGGCCAAACTAGCTTTGTGTGGACAGACAGGGAACACTGTGTTGGTATTTGGATTTGAAGCGTGACTCAGATGTCAGGGTGTGGAGATGTATTTTGTGAGGGCATGGGGTCTGGACAAATGCTGCAGCAAAGATTAGGTTGTGTGTGTTTGTGTGTGTGTGTGTGTGTGTGTGTGTGTGTGTGTGTGTGTGTGTGTGTGTGTGTGTGTGTGTGTGTGTGTGTGTGTGTGTGTGTGTGTGTGTGAGTGTGTGTGTGTGTTTGTGTTTGGCCTTGGCTAATGTTTCAGTTCATGGTTGCTGTGTTTGTTTGTTTATGTGTGTGTTTGTTTTGGCACAAGAACTCCAAAATGTGGTTTCGGACAAAAGGCAACATTTCACATGTGTGTTGTTCTCTGCCCCGTTTGTGCTCCCAAGTCCCATTCCTGAAATTGCTCTTTTTTTTTATAAAGGTTAAGGTTCCCCAGTAGTTGCATACAATACATTGTATATGCTGGCACCTTTTGTGAACACTCTAGGACACCGTAGAGTAGAAATAACCTTAAAATAAATACAAATAGAATAGAATAGTAACAATAATATCAAAATCAATATGTTAAAAACTCACATATCGTAAATATTAAAATTATGATTTACCATAGTAGTAACTATACTTCCTTGGGCTCATGCAGAATATACATAAACACAATACATTCAACTTAAAGCTGGGGTGGAGGATTTAGGGAGAACATGGCAGTTGGGATAGAGATTCGAATCCAAATACCTCAACCGCTCCACTTGTTCTCTTTGGTCCCTCTTTTGGTACAGCTCATGTTAACTTTGACCAATCAAAAATCATATACCCCAGCTTTAATTTCATTTTTAACAGTAATTTAATTTTTTTATTTCTATGCATTTTTGTATTCACTTTTCTAATGTCGATTCTATTATTATTCTGATGTTTTTTTTTTCATCTTGATGTATTTCTTGCCCCTGTAAAGCACTTTGAATGGCCTTGTGTCTGAATTGTGCTATAGAAATACGCTTGCCTTGCCTTAAAGCTGGGGTGGAGGATTTGTGGAGAAAATCGCAGTTGGGATAGAGATTAGAATCCAAATACCTCAACTGCTCCACTTGTGCTCTTTGGTCCCTCCCGTATGGTCCCTCCCTGACACCTACACCAAGAAAGTCGTGCCAAAGTGAATGGACCGTCCAAACAGCCAAAAATCGGAGCCTCCGATTGGTCAAAGTGTTCGCTCATGTTAACTTTGACCAATCAGAAATCACATACCCCAGCTTTAATCCAAAATAAAAACTTCCACATTGTACATTAATCAAAGAAGGTAAGGTCAAATATATGAAGTACTACTATTACATAAACATTTCCTCTCAAAGGTGGAGTCTGGAGAATGCTTTTTGTCAAAACCCACCTTTGATCAACATCAGTGAATACCTCCTCACGATCCACTACCTGTAAATACAGTGTGTGTGTTAGTACAATGTCCAGGGTCTATGCACAGGTATTTAATCAAAGGGGGCCCACAGTGTAGCAACATGCCTGTTTACAGAGCCTAAGCTGTGTATTAATACTTTTTTTTATCAGTGCACACACACACACACACACACACACACACACACGCACACGCACACGCGCACACGCACACACACACACACACACACACACACACACACACACACACACACACACACACACACACACACACACACACAACAATGGCCCCCATTTATCAACCTTGCGTAGACCAGAAATGTGGGTGTACGCACATTTCCACGCAAACCTTGGCATTTATCAATATGGACGGAGCTAGGATATGCTGAAATCCCACGCCAGCTCTCAGCTGGTACGCAAGTTTGTAAACACATGGACTCCAGTGCAGCTGTGGTACGATGACTTTGTTGGACAATTATTAGAAGATAATACAAATGCAGCAAATAAGACCGAAATAAAGATATTAATCACTTAAAAATGTGCAGCTTATGGTGTGCAACTGAGTAGGAGCACTGATTCAATAGTGCACACACCCCACTTAGGACCCATGATCTAGCATTGTTCCTCTGGAGAGCTGGGGGACACTGAGCACGGGGCTGCATTCATTCAAAATGTTAGCCACAGTATTAAATATGTAGTAGGCCTACACTCTCTTTATGATAAAAAATACACGGCACAACATTCACTAACATTTTATTTATTTGACACACTTTTTAATTTAGTTCCACTTTTAATTTTATTGATCGCTAGCCGATTTATTTCCACCGTTAACCACTTTTCCACTGGTGAGAACTGGGCGCTCCACAGCTATTGTCTTGATAGCGACACTCTCTCATAATAAAAAAAATTTTATTTTTATTTTACAACCCTTTTGAGTAGGTATCTAAAAGCAAACATTCTAACATAAAATCTCTCAATGTATTTATTTCAGAATAACATTTTTCCCCTACTACTTAGTATATATCACCCTCAGTTGTATTTCAGAACACAAACCTTTTTCAGTTTACAGACCACTTTTTCTTCATCTAGTAAAAAAAAATAATTAATTTTATAATTTGACGATAGTAGCCTACTGAGTAAACCTAAAATCAAAATCTTACTGAATTTTAACACCAATAGGTATTTCCTTCCTAACTGCTGCCTTCTGTCGTTCTTTGATGCCGCTTGTGGCTATGCTCCAAATGAAACTTTTTTTCTCTTTCGCTGTTATTCTGTCAATTTCTACTTCAGAAGTCCTCTTCTGTGCGTAATTCGCATATCCTGTCGTAAAACCTGGGGGGCCCAAACTGAGAAAATATAGGGGCGTGGACGACGTTCAGCCCCTTATCAAAATGGCCGGGCCTGGTTGCGCATGTTTGATAAAACCACGCGACACCTGGGAGGGGGTTTGCCGAATGCACCGTTTACGGTTGAAAAGGGCCAATGTGTACTTAGGTTCCATGTACAAAGGTGGAGAAGGTCATGCAAAAAGGAAAGCAGTCTTGATCCTATAAGATCTCTATACCCGTGGGGATTTTCCTTACACAGCTCACAGTAATGCCGACAGCTGCAGCCGAACACACACACACACACACACTTCCCTACCTGCCTAACACTAATATATACATTATGCTCAATGAGTCAGAGTGAGAGAGCAGAATGTACATAGCATACGTTTTCTCCCAGATGTAATTTAAGAGCGCTAAGCCGTGTGAGCAGCGAACCCCTGACTGCTCCATAACCATGAAGCAGAATATTAGATTTCCCAGATCACCGACTTTCTGGAAAACTGTGTGTGTGAGATGATAAGGAGATGGGAATGTCCCTTTAGGAGAACTATATGATTAAGATCAGAGTGTCCTTATCAAGATCAGAAACAATTAAACTGTTGTGTCCGACATTGGAATTTTTTTACATAATATATTCTAAAATTTTAAAACTCTTCTAGGAACTGATTAATTGATTAATTAATTAATTAATTAATTCACTATGGATTGGCCTATACCAAGCCTTTGCCTGTTATCATCTCAACATCTTGTTGAATGCTGATCATTTTTGAGAAACACTGAGCAATTTTGTTCGTAAGTTTTTTGTTTTTTTTTCAGTTCAGAATACTCATTGGCCAAATGCATTTGGACCACAGTCCTTAGTCCTTAACATATACCAAAACTGTTCCATTCATAGCTGGGTTTATATGGACACTCTTATAGTGTAGGATTTTGTCAACCATTTTTTTTGGTCCGACATAGCGATTTAACAATGTCAAATCATTTAAAATAATTGATTGCATGTATTTCTTAAATAATTTACAAACGCCTCACATTAAGCTCACATAGATCAACATGGCCTAATCTGATACGGTCGTGTTACAATATGAACAGGCATTTTTCATCAGTCATATATTTTTACATTTTCAATGTACATGTTCACGAATACGACCTATTTGTAACTAATATTTGGGAGAAGGCATCATTCAGTAGGTATAGGTTAATTTGGGGCCATTCCTCTATTTTTTTTAACAATGGTCACATCATTAAATGTTATGGATTTTCATTGTTCTTTCTTGTGATATTTTTGGATAAATTTTGTTTCATATAAATATGATTTTAATGCAAATTGCAATAGACAATCAAAAACATACACTTCTGATATAAAATGCACTGGACAATCTACAATGATTGTATAGATGAAGGATATTCCATTTGAGCCTTCATTGTTTAGATGCAAAGTCCCAGTGGGTGTGATGGGATAATTCTGTCCATTTGAGAAGAGAGGGCGCCGGTCCATCCGTCTGACAGAGATTAATCAAAATGGCTGAAGTGTTTGAAGACTGAAGCCAATTCGACATAATATGCAGATGGATTTATGTCACTAAAGCTTCAGATCAGAAGAGGAATTGAGACCGAAGGCATGTGCTTTATATGTTCAACAGTGGCATGAATAGTGTTAACTGTGTATTGAATTAAATAGTTATGAATTCAATATTTATTTAGAATGCTAAAAATAAATAAATAATTGTAATTACAAATAACAATGTGCTTTAAAAAATAACAGCTAAATTTAACATAATATATTCGAAATATAATATATACTCTAATGCAAATAATTAAATTGTTTGAATTAAATATTTATTTTGAATAATAAAAAAATTAAAAATAAATAATATGACCAAAAAAAATTGTTGAAAAAGAGATAGGAAAGAGTCTGGTCTTGTCAATATCACCTTAAAAAAAGTGCAAAATCCAATCAAATAAACTAAACAGTCCATTTTAAATAACACACACATACTACTTATTTTTTTCAAACACCAACCATTGCCATCAGTGAGATTACTTTAGCTCATGATTTTCTTAATGTGAGTATATTTATTTTGCTGGCGAATTTAATTATGTCTAAATGTATTAAAATAATCAATCTAATCACAAGCCTTCTATTCCCACACAGAGAAGGAGAGAAACATTAATGGCATTTTGAAAACATATTTACAGAGGCTGAGGCAGAAAGCATGTCTGCAAATAATGGATTTTGCTTTGAACGAGCAAATGGGTCAGAGTAACATTAGACACAGGCCCTGCGTTCCAAATCGCATACTTTTTCTTTTACTAAACTACATACTAAAGTACAAAAGAGTTCTAGGGCCACAGACAGGAGAGAAAAAAATATCAAATACCATTTACCAATTACCATGTTAGATGTACTCCTGCCAAAGTGAAACTACAGTATATATAGGGTCCAACAATAGGGAAGCCTCATAGCCCGGGGCCAGTAACACTATCTAGATGTTAAAGGTGCTGTAAGCGGAATGGTCACTTTAGCTAACTTCCTGTCAGTTATTGCAGTTAGCAGTCCCCTCGCTCGTCCCTACGTCACCACATTAATGCACTGCGGTCTTCAAGCAGCAAGTTATCTAGCATCATCTCAGATCCATAAGTGTGATAAAACATGATTGAAACCATCAAAACAGACATTGGGAAGGATTTTTACCTGCTCCGCCATTGTAGGCGCATACACATTCACCCATCTGTTGCTCTGGCGTGCACCGGCAGTGAGACCATGGAGTGTACATACTATATATGAGTGAGACGAGTGTCGGTTTGCAGCGTTCTTTCTTCTGATTGGATAAAAATTTCGGGATACTACAATAAGTTTATATGCCGATTACCTGTAAAGCAGCTGACTGAGAGATCAACTTTATGAAACGCGCACATTATGTAAGTGATCACTGTATGAATAAAGAGCGATATAACACTTATATTAACATAAATAAACCGCTTACTTCACCTTTAACCACAGAGTATTTTGCATAATTAAAACCAATGCTCAAATTCTTGTTTTGTTTAAAGCATATGTGGTGTGTGTGTAACTGTTGGGCATCTCCATAGCAACACTGTTCAAGTTAAAGGGCGTATCTAAATGACAGGCTAACAAGAGGAGCTGAAAGACGCCTTGTGCAGTATATTGTAACGGCTACATGACAACTTTACTGTACAGAGCCCTGCTGGAGTTTCAGGCCATTTCATCAGATGAATGGGACTGACCTGACACACACACACACACACACACACACACCACACACACACACATGGAGACAACAACACACACACACATACAGAGTGACCACATACACACGCACACACACAGTCAGTCACCACACACACACACACACACACACACACACACACACACACTGTAACCTGCACACGCACATTTACACATACACACACATTTACACACACACACACACACACACACACACACACATAAACACACTGTGACCAATGCACTAATACACACACACACACATACAGAGTGACCACATACATTCACACACACACACACAGTGTCCACACACACGCACATGAACACACACACACACACACACACACACACATGAACACAGCGACCACGCACATGAACACACACACACACACACACACTAAATATCGACTCTTTCCTTCCCAGAGCTTAACACTTCTCCTCATGTGGTGGATGGCTTTGTGTCAAGTGCACTGTAGAGATGTATGGTCATCAGTCATCGGTCGTCGGACATTTTTAGCATGGGCTGGAAATGAAAGCCCTTTGCCATGGCGATGTAATAACACATGGCTGTATTCTTTCCATGTACACAGAATAAAGCAGCAGAGCACATCTGAAGACCAGCCAATGTTAAAAACCTATAATGAGGCCGGTTGTCGTGATCAGCTGAGTTGCTGTGTGTTCCCCCTTCCTGTGCCTGCGACGCCCCCCTGTCTGTCTCCGCTCACCTGGTCTGCATCAGCAATCACCCACCTACTTCACCTCTGGCTTCCCTGCTGTCGTCGCCAGATCGTACCATGCACTACAGTGGTAACGATGCGTGACTGGCTCCAGTTGATTATTTTACCTCGCCCTGTTTCTCGCCTGTTTGTAGTGTTTTTGTGATCGTATTCCTAACGCTGTTTTCCTCTGCCTGCAGTTACCCAGACCACTACCTCCAGCCTACCTGCCTGCCTCACTACCCCCGGCTTCCCCATGCTCCACCTGTTCCCCCACCTCATTAAATAAACCTTTTCTCCAACACTGTCTCTGCCTGCTCTTGGGTAC
Source organism: Hyperoplus lanceolatus (assembly GCA_026929865.2). Classification (NCBI taxonomy): domain Eukaryota; kingdom Metazoa; phylum Chordata; class Actinopteri; order Uranoscopiformes; family Ammodytidae; genus Hyperoplus; species Hyperoplus lanceolatus. The sequence continues at coordinate 38,338,234 of CM049395.1, forward strand.
AGTAAGTTTAACCTAACACAGGTGGGTTTATTACACACACACACACACACACACACACACACACACACACACACACATACACACACACACATACACACACACACACACACATACACACACACACACTCACATTCACACGTACAGGTGCATCAAAAAACATTTATGAATAGGCTATGCACATCTGAAATTGATATGAAGATTCTTTACACATACAATTAAATGAATCTAGAATATATATTTTTTTTAGAAAGTTGACATTTCTGATTTATAAATCCATTGTTTGATTGGTTGTATGTAATATTTTAATATTTTATTCCATGTTGTAAGCCCGTTATACTCAAAATCAACACAAACAAAAGAACTGACATGTTTCAGTTTTTGTAATGCATCTAGAATATATGATATATTTACTTTATAAATGGACTTTTACATGATATTATATATGTTTTAAGCTGCACCCGTGAAAAACACACGTACACACACACACACACACACACACACACACACACACACACTCACACTCACACACACACACACACACACACACACACACACACACACACACAAACACATACGTACTAGGCAAACAGAATAATTTTCAAAGCGTTTGAAAGCTGTTCCAAGTTCCCAATAAGTAGAGTTTACTGTGTGTGTTCTTGTGCTGGCTCAACAGTATGTGGCGACAGTGATTTGCACATGAGTAGTAATTAGAGACACAGTGGAGTGCTGAGCCAATACAGGCAGATAAAGAGCCCCTTTTGCCCACACGTTTCAAGCTGTAATTATGTGTAATTGTGATTTTGTGTGTGTGTGTGTGTAGCTGTGTGTGTGTATGTGTGTGTGTGTGTGTGTGTGTGTGTGTGTGTGTGTGTGTGTGTATGTGTGTGGCTTCATCTTTCAGCATCACATTCCTTTCAAAATGAGTCTTATGGGGCCCTCACCTTCACTTCTCACTGATCAGCAGTTTTACACCACACACACACACACACACGCACACACACACACACACACACACACACACACACACACACACACACACACACACCAAACCGAATGGCTGGTTAGTGTGTGTGCTCCAACTCATTACAGTGGGGTCTTCACGCCTACGTAAACCACACAACCGCTGCTAAACTGCCACCGCGAACTCCATCAGTTTAATTTAATTACATTTCAGAATTTTGCATTAAAAAGACTGTCACCAGCACTGAGCATGATAGATGTACTGTAGGAATATTGAAGCAATCAGTGACATGCTTGCAGAGAAAACAGGGACGCAAAAGGGTACAAGGACGCAACCTTATACTGTACAATAGGCAAGTGAATAATGTGACAAAAATAAGCTGATGGAAATGCGATGTGTTTGGGAGGCGAAAATCAACTTAGAAAGGGTTACCAGTGTATAAGGTACAATTGTATGACCAAATGCAAGCCACCATTTCAACCCTTCAATCATGGATGGATTACTGAATGGGGTTAGAGAGCCCCTAGTACAGAGCCTGTGTGTGAAGTGACTGGTAACATTTATTGTTGGGAAGTCACTCAAAAAACTAGAGGGAACGACCATTCTGAAATTATCTGGAGTTGACTCGGGTGTGCTGTGTGTGGGTTTCTTTCCTTTTGCCTTCGCCATCAGGAGATCATGACATTGTGAATGTCTGACAGAAAAATGATATGAAAGCCAGATTTTGGCAGATTTTGAGTTGTTAAGGCTATTCTTAAACTTAAACTTTTGATTAGTTGATGAACAGCCTGTTTGAGTTTAAATTTCGTTTAAATTCAGTTTTCAATACATTGCTTAATTTTAGGGCTGTCAAATTAACGCGTTAATTTCAATTAATTAATCACAGAAAAATTAACGCGATTAAAAAAATGTACGCAGGTTAATCTCACTTCTATAATACTTTTACTTTTACTCGACATCATTGTAAATGAGGGTCACCCCTGGTCTCTCGAGGATAAATAAAAGTTAAATGAAAAATAAATGAAAATAATGCCCTTTGACCCGGTGCAAAAGTGGTGCGCAGCTGCACAGAGCTGCACCTGTAGCTTGTATACACAGCCCGCACGGGTGAAAGGGAGAAAAGTAAAGAGAGAAGCAGGGGAAATAAAAGGGGCCGAGGGCTCTATGGACGGTTTATGGGACGCTTCGGGCAAATAAGCATGAAGGTAGGAAGACATCTTACTTTATTCTCCGCAGTGTCTGTGCATTATTGATTTAGTGGGTGCAACAATGTAGGTTCAAAAGTATCTCTCAATCTTCCTCCGTGTGTCTCAGTTTTGTTTGCTAGCTGTCTCGTCTCCCGCGTAAACGGACACCCGCCCCGTGTGTGTGTGTGTGTGTGTGTGTGTGTGTCAATAGTTTCGCCTATGAGTACGACAATGGTGAATGAATCGGCACAGGCATCTGTGGCAGTGCAGCGCTGTCTGTTGTGGAGACAGAAGTTACGAGAGACGGAGAGCGAGCGAGAGAGAGCGAGAGAAACAAACTGTAGTAGGCTATACAGCTTATAAACAGGTATAGAAGTGTCATATAAGTATGCGATTAAAACAATTAATCTAATTAATGAAAGAGCCTGTAATTAATTAGATTAATTGTTTTAATCGCTTGACAGCCCTACTTAATGTGTTTTGTCTTTTGCTCCTGATGGCATTTCCAATCTCTACTTACAACTTGGTTATGATCAACCACCGAAAAATGCAAATATTTTGAATGTTTTTTTAAGGTTTTGGAGTGTCAGGACCGTATTTAAGGTGGAAAGGAAGGCATTGTGTCGAGCCAAAAGCCTAATTTAGTTTCAAAGGGAGGATAGGCATGCAACAGTAAATCAATGTGAAGTGGGGCAGACATGTCTAGTGTGATGCAATGTTTCGCCCACCCTCCCAGGTTGTGAATGTCCATCTCTTGAACATATAAAGCCTTCAGAGACCTTAACCTTGTGTCTGAGAAAAAAAAAAACCTAGACATCCATGCTTGTTGGCGCACAGAAATATGATGTAACTGTTCTCATAAGTATATGCTAGACTTTAAGAATGAAAATAAAATACTGGATAGTGTAATTGGCAGGCCTGATGTCACGCAATAATGTAATGATGTCCTGAAAATGTACAAAAACGCCTCCACATTTATTGAAACTACCACTGAACTTGACTGAAACTCAATGACCTAATAACTTGACCAATGATCAAATGCAATGTCCTGATTGATATTGTAATACAAGTTCATAATCTTAAAGCTTTCAGGTGGATTTAAAAAAAAAATGGAATCTGAAAAAAATAAGTTTTTTTTTTTTTTTGTTTTTTTTATATTAATATTTTTATTATTTTCTTAAACAAAACAAAACAATCACAGACAACATATATACATATATACATATACATACACCACAAGACAAAAAACTCACAGGACAATACAAAATACAACACCGGGGGGGGTGCAGATCCATACTTAAATTAACATAAATTCATTTAAACGTCCAGTTTCTTAAGTTCATGCTTAAAAAAAAAGTTCCAGGGACCTTCTTTACCACAGTCATGGTCATTGAGAGCTGATGCTGCTCGCTCCATTGACAGGAGGTCTAAAAAGTCCGTCAGCCAATTTTCAATGCTAAAGCAATTGGGTTTTAATAAAAATAAGTTTTTTTATTCTAAGAAATATAAAATGTGCAATTGTATACCATTTATCAAGCTGTTGGTGTCATGTACGTTTATTTCTTTAGCACAATTCAGACACAAGGCCATTCAAAGTGCTTTACAGGGGCATGAAATACATCAAGATTAGACTTTGCATTTACGAAATAGTAAAGACATTAAGATTAACAATAAGTTTTCCATTAGAAAACGTATTGTTGATAGACATCATGACATCGTGTTGCCTTAGACTACTGAACACACTAACATCTAACACTGATTTTGTGTTTGGAAACGTAAACCCTATAGGCTTTATGTAACAGACGGCAAGGTTAACATTGCTATCAGGCTAAGACGTATTTAGCCACACTCCCTTGCAATACCCATGCTGACCAACGTAATAAAAAACAAAAAAAAAACAAGACAATTTTTATTTTTTATTTGTCTTACTTGTACAGCACGGACTATGATGTATGGATCCAATCTTACATTTTCTAGTTCAAAAAGTGTGTGTGTGTGTGTGTGTGTGTGTGTGTGTGTGTGTGTGCGTGTGCGCGTGTGTGTGTGTGTGTGTGTGTGTGTGTGTGTGTGTGCGCAACAACAATTCATTGCTTTGAGTAGTTTGAGTGTCTGTTTTTACTTTAAGGTCTTTCATACAGCCCCCTTTGAACTTTTTGGAATAATTTTTTTTTTTTTTCCAAAGGCCGCAGGGACCCTAATAACTGGACTGTGACATGTTATGTTGCCAGTGCTTTTGCGGGATTAACAAAAAAAAAAAAACAGGCCCAGACTCTTGACATTTGATAGTTCAAGGCAATTTAACAAACACTTTAGACCATGGCTTTTGAATGTCTTTGAAAAAAAACATGAACATTGACAAAGAGAGAAGGCAGACAAAATGCTTAAGCAAAGGAAACAACTGCTATATCCACTCCCATTTAGGCTGGGAAGTTCTACAATAGCAGCATCTCATTTGATTTATGCTATTTGCCAAAAAAAATATATATTGTTATTTTCAAGTGCAGCAATAACTTTGATGTTTTCTGAAAGGACCTGACTACTAGTTTTGTCCCATGGAGCCTTAAATGACGTGGGCTCAGAGATAACTGCATTGCCTTAACTTAATATCTGCTATATATCCTTTCAATTAAGTTTGTTTAAATAAAATATATAAGACGTAATAGTGTAATTTTCTTTGCAGACGAAAAGATGAAATTTTCTGCCATCTAAAATCAATGTCTTGAATGGAATTTGTGGCTGCAGTTAATTGTGTTTTGTTGGTAATATGATGCAATAAGTGTACTGTATAATTTGGAAATAGTAGAAATATACAAAGAAGAGTAAGTTTGAAAGGGTGCCACTTAACCCATTGATGACTATGGCAATCTAGGATGCATGTCCTTAATGCCTGAGGGTTTTCTGAAAAAATAGTACGAATTGTCAAGTCTACCAAAACCTTAATATCTAAGCCTGTGTAGCACATAGAAACATGAAATAAAATACATTTAAAAGTTAAGGTTCACAGGTTTTATTTAAACATGCTCCCTTAGCGCTTACAAACCAACAAATATTTCTAAAAATCATCAAAATGAGATGAATTAGAAAATTATTAAATATTGTTAATAAATAGATGCAATGTGTTGTGTGATTTTCGTCAGTAGTCTATAGTAGACCTTGATTCTGCGCACCAGACGCCACTAACTGTTCTGTCGCCGACATAGCTGGCGTATTTTTTTAATTATTTTGTTTTATTTTTTTATTTTTTATTTTTTTGATTGACATGATTTTTGGCAAACCACACAACTTTTGGGTGGTCACGTGGTCTTAAAAAAATCAACAAAACCCACCTCATGTGTATTTGAACCAATGACAGTGCATTCTATGCTGGGAATGCCATGAAAATTAGATAAAGTAATAATGCTGCGCGACGCAGCATCAGGCAGGAGAGCCAATGTGGCATCGTGCAGCAGCCGTCATCAATGGGTTAAAATAACTTGTATTGCAGGATATCCAACAACTATTTGAAAATCGAATTCTAGTTACCGTGACTTTCAAAGTTGGCATCAAATCAACATCATACATCATCATACATTGTGGTGATCAATGTATACTTATAGACTATAGCTCTGGAAAATATTAAGCGACCAGTCTGGATTTTTCTTAAATCTTCATTTGTACATAACTTATTAAAAAACTCTCTTAATGACAAAAATATGTATTGGAATTTGGTAGAAATGTTGTCAGTTGTTTATATTTATTAAATCAAAATGTTCATTCTACTCAAACATATACTTATAAATAGTCAAACGAGAGACACTGAACATTTGGAGTGGTCTCTTAATTTTTTCCAGAGCTGTATATTCGCATTCTGAAACATGTAGGTGTTGTATTCATACATAAAATAACGTTAGAAGCTAGAATTATATGGGGGTGTATTGGTATGTGGTCTATTGTGTGCCGAACTGTTGAGGTTGGAGGTGTCAGGTTTTTCTTGCCACTTATACAGTATAATCTAGAGGATATATAGATATGGCTCTTTGACAGGCAGGTTTATTATTCACCCTCAAATGGAAAAATGTGGATGGGGATAAAATGAATAAAAATGCTGCTGTCACCTCACACACAAAATAAGGGAAAAAACTGTTGAAGTCAATCTTCTGGTGGCCTTAAGTATGTGTGTGTGTGTGTGTGTGTGTGTGTGTGTGTGTGTGTGTGTGTGTGTGTGTGTGTGTGTGTGTGTGTGTGTGTGTGTGTGTGTGTGTGTGTGTGTGTGTGTGGCCTTAAGTATATGTTGGGTGTTATGGGGTACCTCAAAGATATAGATGTTGTTGACAGTATAAATGTTAAAATATAGTGAGCATACTCAGCAGAATAGACCTGACTGCTGTATATTTCAATTGCTACTGTAGTATATGCTCTGACTCAGTTCTTTCTGTATGAATAAATGTGAAAGTTTTTTGCTCAATAAGGCCCTGTTTTGTAAGCAAGTGCTATAATGTGAAGAGTTTTTAAATCGCCCCTGGAAAAACTTGTATGAAATATTAAAACTTTATATTTGAAGGGGGCGCCCTTAGCTCAGTTGGTAGGGCGTCCCCCCCATGGGCCTCGGCCAGCAGCAGACCCGGGTTCAATTCCAGCCT
>CM049395.1:38350000-38357500 GCA_026929865.2 Hyperoplus lanceolatus
TTTACTGCAGGTCATCCCCACTCTCTCTCTGTCTGTATCCCCATTTCAACTCTGCACTATCTAGGGATGTAACAATATACCGGTCGTTCGCGATATGAAAAGGCCACGAATGTCAACCGTACGTTTTTTCTTGTTATATCGTGTCACGGTATTGAGGCGAGCGTGCATGGTAAATGCGCTCCGTCATTGTGGAGAGTCTGGTAAGCAACGTTGTCATAAACGTAGCACTCAATCTAACACTGTATGGGTCACACCAACAATCATAATTTAATATTTTACTGAGTTCATTGTGCCTGTCATAATGTAAGCCTTTTAAGGTAAAAACATGGCTTGCAAAAATAGTGTTGAATAAAATGGAGTTGATAAGCAAATAAGACATGGGGAAATGATCACACTATTGTTAAATTATTTTATTCTATGCATACTTTTACAGTTACAGACAAGTGCCTAAAGTTTAGATTTAAAATTCCTATTTCATTTTAAAATTACAGGTGTAATGCTTCTTTAAAACAATAGTAGAGAAGCAGTGTCTTTGTTTTGGTGATAAGTTGTTTAAATCTCTCAGAAATCTCTTCATAATAAGATATTTGAATTATTCGTTTGTGTTTTATTTAAATCAGCGGTACATCATTTCATTTAAGGGGGTAGAAATGAATTCCGCGCTAAATATTGTATCGTGATATCAATAGCAATATCGTATCGTATCGTATCATACTCTACATTTCATATCGTTACATATCTAATAAAGCTTAAAAAATGCAAAAAAAAAAAAAAAAAAAAAAAAACTTTATTGTCGCAAATACCGTAGTTTTTATCTTAGACTATTCGACTTTAATGTTTTTCAACTGATACCGCAGCCTGCCGGCTCCCTTTCTTATACAGTATATATGCTTTGTTTTATTCCACAGTGGCCCTGCTACGCTGTCCTATAAAATCCACACTTGCCCTCCAACCCTGGTTAGTTACGAAGACACTGTGCTTTGCTTCAGATAGCCGCTTATTGAAAACTTATTTTTTCCATTTACTACATTAAACTTTTTTTTATTCTCTTCGGACCGGAGTAAAAAGACTGTTATCTCCCTGACATTCACTCCATAGAATTTGCCCTCGAGAGCTCCTTCAAGGGAAACTAGTATACTATATTATATAATATTGTACATTGTTTTCTCTGCTTTACATAGATAATCCATCACAGTGAACATTTTTTTAAATCAAATGAAGTTTCAAGTTTTGGTTCATATTGTTATCAAAGCTGTTACAACATTGAAATGACACTGTCCCCTCTTATGTTCCACTAAGAATATTAAATACTACATTTGCATGCAACAGCGCTGGACACATTCACCCAAGTATTGTACCTTACTTGAATAGGCTACTGTGTTTCTAATTATTGATAGTTTTTAAGTTTATTTCTTAGTCAATGTACACAAGGCTACATTGAAATTTGTCTTTTTGCATATCGCCTCTCAAGTTGCCACACTCCAGAGGGGGTCAGAGCGCAGGGTCAGCCATAGTACAGCGCCCCTGGAGCAGTTTTGGGGTTAAGTGTCTTGCTCAAGGACACAATGGTAGAGACGGTGGGCACCGTAGATGTAACAGCAGCCACCATTAGTTTCACTACTAACACCCTTCTGTCCGGTGCCGGGGATCCAACCAGAGACTACATGGTTACTGGGAGGAACCAGAGACCTCATGGTTACTGGGAGGAGGAACCAGATACCTCATGGTTACTGGAAGGAGGAACCGGAGACCTCATGGTTACTGGGAGGAACCAGAGACCTCATGGTTACTGAGAGGAGGAACCATAGACCTCATGGTTACTGGGAAGAGGAACTAGAGACCTCATGGTTACTGGAAGGAGGAACCAGAGACCTCATGGTTACTGGAAGGAGGAACCAGATACCTCATGGTTACTGGAAGGAGGAACCAGAGACCTCACGGTTACTGGAAGGAGGAACCAGAGACCTCATGGTTACTGGGAGGAGGAACCAGAGACCTCACGGTTACTGGAAGGAGGAACCAGAGACCTCACGGTTACTGGAAGGAGGAACCAGAGACCTCATGGTTACTGGAAGGAGGAACCAGAGACCTCACGGTTACTGGAAGGAGGAACCAGAGACCTCACGGTTACTGGAAGGAGGAACCAGAGACCTCATGGTTACTGGGAGGAGGAACCAGAGACCTCATGGTTACTGGGAGGAGGAACCAGAGACCTCATGGTTACTGGGAGGAGGAACCAGAGACCTCACGGTTACTGGAAGGAGGAACCAGAGACCTCACGGTTACTGGAAGGAGGAACCAGAGACCTCATGGTTACTGGGAGGAACCAGAGACCTCATGGTTACTGAGTGGAGGAACCAGAGACCTCATGGTTACTGAGTGGAGGAACCAGAGACCTCATGGTTACTGGGAGGAACCAGAGACCTCATGGTTACTGGGAGGAGGAACCAGAGACCTCATGGTTACTGGGAGGCCAATTCTTCCTTTAGGCCATCCTACTCCTACCACCTTTTACGCATTCTCCACAACATATAATAGGGACATGTGCTTGTATACTTTTTACAGGGCAACATTTACCTGACTCGTCATGCTACAAGTTACTTTACGAATAAAGATTTTTATGCCTACAACCGCTGATTAATGTATACAATGTGATGCATTGTTATAGATTAAACTGCAGAGCTAAAAGTCATTAATCACTTATTAGTCCGACACGTAATTAATCTGCAACAATTTTGATAATTAAATTCATGTAATCGTTAAAGTAATTTATAAAGATGGAAACTGTTCTGTGCTTCCAGCGTCGCCCAAGTGAAGTTTCTGTTTTTTTTTCTCTTGTATGCTTTAATGAAAACTGAATGACTGTAGGTACAAATAAAACTAGACATTTACAGCAACCACAACCCTTTTTCAGCTATGTGATGAAATTTCTTCTCTATTTTCTGTATAGTTCCTTAAAGTTGCTACGAGGAACTTTTAAATATTTCTGAAACAGTCACATTTTTCCTCTGATGATCATTAATTGCATATAACAGCAAACGGGACCATCAGTGCAAAGAATGGTATTTTATATACTATATATATATATATATATATAGTTTTTCTTAATGCCTTTGTCATGGGTACCCGCACCCAGGAACAACAGCTGGCATGGTAAAAACATTACCGATGGTGTCCAAAGGTGGTGCAAGAATTACCAAAAGCTGAAAGTTTCTCAAATAACCTTTTTAAAATGAAAATAATCACTAGTTTCTGTCATGGATAGTTTATCAAATAGTAGGGTGCCATATGGATAGAGCGCGTACCATATTGGCTCCACCCTACGTTGCAGTGGTCGCGGGTTCAAGTCTGACCCTTGGACCTTTACTGCATGTAACCCCCCCTCTCTCTATGTCTCCCCATTTCAACTCTGTACTGTCAAATAAAGCTTCTTAAAAAATGTTAACTTAAAACAAAGTATTTCTAAAATACTGACATCTCCTCGTTTGCAAGAGTAACACGCTCAGGGGCCAATAGTATGCACTGCCTTTTCATTATACTTTGTTTTTCTAGTAATTAAATAGAGCCAAATGTACATACATTCAGAGAGAGTGTTGATGCCCGAGGTATATACAGTACGTAATGAATGTATCATGAATTTCTAGGACACCGTTGTTGGTCCAAATTCCCCGGTATGATATGCATTTATTTGCATGTGTCTTCCCACCAACATGTGAATTAATGCAAAGTATATGAATGTGTGTGTGTGTGTGTGTGTGTGTCTGTGTGCTCTCCATCCTACATGTATTAAACAATATATTTTGAATACATGTCACTATAGCACCTCATTAAATGTTGAACCACCTTGCATGTGCTAAAGATGGAGAGCCTACTGAAATATTCAAATATAATTCCAAGGAAGAGTAGAAAAATGGTTCCTTTAAGGCATTAGCAATTTTATTCACATAGAAATGTGTTTTTTTTTAAGCTTCCTGGGGCCACGGCAATATACAGCACCGGAAAGAAATTAAGAGACCAGTTTGGATTTTTTCTTAAATCTTCATCTCTACATTACTTATTGAAAATGCTCTTAATGGCCATATGTTTACTGTGAATTTGGTAGAAATGTTGTCAGTAGTTCATAGTATAAAACCAAAATGTTCATTCTACTCAAACATATGCCTATAAATAGTAAAACAAGAGACACTGAACATGTGGAGTGGTCTCTTAATTTTTTTCCACGGCTGTAAGGGATAATAAATACATGTGTTCACATTCCTCAAATATAATAAAACTATACGCTCATTTCAAAAGCATCCGAATATTAAAGTTCCTAGCTATAAAACGTAAGCTTATGGCATTTTTTTAACAGTTTTATCGACGTTTGCAAAATTGTTTTAGGTGAAAACACAATTAGACTCGTGCGGTATTTAGATGAGCAGACGCTGTTTCTTAATTTCTTTGCTGAAAATTAAATTACCTCCAATGTGTGAAGAGCCTGAACGACGCCCGGAGGCCAAAGTACAGAATTTTCTGTTCAAACTCATTAAGAGATTTGGTCGTGTTATAATTAGCTATCATTACATGATGCTAACAGATGTATTTCATTAAGCTGCTATATTAATATATATATTTTTAAATTGGTTAAATTAAGGGGTGTGAGGAAGTATGTGTGTGTAAAGCATTGTCAAATATACTGTATAGCAGAGTTATTTTTGAGACTTACCAAACACTTTTACTGAATTTGTTTCAGGTAGATGTAGAGCAAGAGGTAAGTTTAAAGCACAATGTTATGATGAAATAAACAAGTTAAAGTAAATCCAAACTGTAGCTGATCATAAAACAAACGTTCCGAATCACATACTCTTTCTTTTTTCTATTCTACATACTACATACATAAAAATAATCTAGTCGGGATGCAGTAGGCATACTATTGGGACATACTTTTACTCTTTTATTTCATCACATTGCGCCTTGATCTTGCCTCTTGCTTTTATATCCGTCGCATCCCCGTTTGTTTTCACATGGAGGCTCTGTCGATGTGCCGTCACTTCACGTGCGCACTGGATTGTGGGTCAGATTCGCCCAAATAGGATGCTGTTTTCAACACTAAAAATCTTGGCCGGATGAATTAGGACATCCAGGTACTTCTAACCATCCTAAATCTGGCCACAATAATCGGGAGATCCTAAATCTTTTTTCTACCATACTAAATAGTTTTCACGTGGATACTATTTTGTAGTGCTATCAATGCAAGCTTTTCTAAATCAATAAGAAACATATTCAAATCAATATTTTGTTTCAATGTTATATATTATCCCTTACTTAAACACATTATTGGCAATGTGTCTGACACAAAAAGAAAAAATTGGTCGCTTTAGGGAAGTGGAAAAAAGCTGTGATTCCAACTATGCTGACATATTACCACCCAGTAGTTTAGTTAATGTTGTGAACTTTTAAGCAACACACCCAGCTGAAGTTATCAGCCATTAGCAGTGAGAGTTAGTGTGTGTGTGTGTGTGTGTGTGTGTGTGTGTGTGTGTGTGTGTCAACATTTACTCTTCCTCTGTTCTCACCTCCCCAGGGAAACATCCATCTCTTTAGCTAAATGCTCCACTGTGTTAACTGGCTATAGGGCTAGTATAGCTATCTCTGTCCATCTGTTGTTTAGTTGTGTTCAGGTGGCGTACACAGAGAATTTAGACCTTTTTTATTGAAGACACCTGCCTAATGCTGTCATAAACACACATACGAGAACAGTGACACAGTCTTTAATCAATTGTATCATATTCTATCATATTGTATGAAATGTAAAGCCCACTGAGACAATGTTTATTTGTGATTTTGGGCTATACAAATAAAACTGATTTGATTTGATTGTATCTAACTCATGTTATGATTTAACATAATAGCATGGTACAGCCAAAAACAAACTGTAGTATGAGACTAGTAAAAATAAAGAGAATGTGATTTGGAACGCAGCAGGGCAAGTCTCAAATCTCTTGACTACAACACAACTGATGAGTTACTATTTTTTTGAAATATTATTTCTTGGCATTTTCAAGCTTCATTAGATCCACAGGTCGGATTTGAACCCGCGACCACTGCAACGAAGGCCGGAGCCAATATGGTACATGCTCCATCCACTACACCACCGGAGCGCCCCCGGAAGAGTTACTATTTGAAGATCTTCACTATTTTCGTCCGACACACAATAAATTATGGTGGTAGTATTTTTAATCCTTAATGAAACCGTGGCTTCTTTTCAGGCTTGTTCGGATGAGCGAGCTTTCATTGTATGAGTAATCACTTTTCTAAGCACTTGGGTTATTGACCTGGAGAATGCAAAAAGAAAGAATAGCGGACTTTGTTCTTTGTGTTTGTGTAATGTGAAATGAATAGCCCGTCCGCGCTGTCATTACTCATTGTCATCTGTAGTATTAAAAACAGATGTCGTCTCGATGTCAAGCTATGCATCAAGAAAAATGCTTCCAAGCGCAGACATTGTTACAGGGAAAATGGATAAAGGGCGCTTATAAATGGATATATGAGGGAATCGTCCAACCTAGATCTTTGGAAATCCAATGGTTTGCCAAGGTGAAGGTGCAGTGTGTAATATGACATCATCAAGAAAGTTCTACAAAGTTCTAGAATGCAACTCTCCCCTTTCGAATAATAACAGAAGCTACAGTGGCCTTCAAGGACAAGAACAATTCTACATTTTAAACAATGCACCTGATGACATTCCAACTATGACACTTTCAAGATGGCGGCACTAGGCCTTGGTCCAAAATATGCAGAAATATGGACATATATGAGACCCTTTCTAAGGGAAAAAAATAATAATTCAAAAATGTTTTTCAGCTATATCACTAAATTAAATGTACTTATGGATATTATAATTACTTTCTACAACATCTACTAGGAAATAAAACCCCAAATTCTACACACTGCAGGTTTAAGTCAGGTCAATATGTGTTAATAATGTTCCTAAAAGACAGAGTATGGAGTGGTATGTTGTACCATCATGTATCTACAGTAGCACAGAATAGACAAACTTCACAGCCTTTCACATGTTTATATAGCAGTGTGTCCGGAAATGCACCTGTTGCAAGACCAAGAAGAAGAAGTACTATATAATAAATAACTAAATACATCTTCACCTCATCACTTGATATTGTGGAAAGACTTGAGGCAGTGGCGGATGATGCCATCTTTAGTAACTAGCTTCTTGTCCTTGAAGGCCACCGTAGCTTCTGTAAATTCTCTGAAAGAGAGCGAATGATTCAACCAATAATCTCACCACTAGATGCCTCCAAATACACTGTACCTTCAATTTAACTATATTCAGGCCGTACTAGGAAGCAGTAAAATACAGTTAAATATATTCGGAAGCGATCCATAAGGCCCTTTTTTTTTTTTTTTATAAACTATATAACTCCATCATATTGAAAGCGGTCTAATGTGTAGTTCTAACTGTCATAATCACAATCATTGAGGTGATTCTGGGCTCATTACCTC
>CM049395.1:38360000-38370000 GCA_026929865.2 Hyperoplus lanceolatus
TATCGTCGAAAGTATTCACTTTGAAGGTTTTAATTTAGTACAATGTATAGGCAATTAGATCAGCTAAGTGTTTATTTTAGGGTAAGCATAAGAGATCCAATATGTTTTTTGTAAATGTTAAGGTGAGACAAAGCAAAGTAAAATCATTGTTTTTTTTTTAGATTTTTTGGTATGTTGCTTCCATAACAATAGATATATTTAAAGCTGGGGTATATGATTTGGGGAGAAAATAGCAGTTGGGATAGAGATTTGAATCCAAATACCTCAACCGCTCTACTTCCAAGTCCCCTTTGGTCCCTCCCCTATTGTCCCTCCCTGACACGCTCTACACCAACAATTGCTGTATATGCAAACAGACATGGTTTACTAACACAAACACCTAAATGTACATTATTTACCTTTTATTTTGTACTAGTATGAGAGTAAGACATAGTTCCCTACAAGGAATGGCGGGTCATTTATAGTAGGGTCTCCCCTGCACACAGCCTCAGGTGCAGCCCAGGTTTTCACCGACATGTGTGTGACTGAATGAAAATACTATTTACTACCATTCCTTTGCCATATATGTCCAGCAGGGACGTGCTTCAATAAAAAAGATAAATTATGTTGTATATGTGGGGCTACACTTGCTCAGCTAGCCCGTTTTTTTTGCACCATAAATAAGCCAAAATAGCCGCGATAAATCCAAAAACTAAGATGTATTTTCCTGCACCGATAGCACACTCCTAATCTATCCTATATGAAATCATAGGCTATCAGTTAGGTGCAGCTCCTAGGTTATTCACGACATTGTGTTATAAGTAAAGAGATGTGGTCTGAATGGCATAGATAAGCGTTTTGTAATGTGTGTGAATGTCTGTATGAGTGGTGGGCCTTGTGGGTTTTTGAGTGAAAGTGGGCGGCTGTTGCCCGAGTATGAATTTGTGTTGAGTATCTTGGCCTTTCTAGTGTAGTGGAATTTCACTTGACCCATTGTGTGCACAGTGGTTTTTACGCTTTAAAGGTGTAGTCAGTGATTTTTTGAGAATGCTTGTCGTCAAAATCTGTCAATTTCTCCTCAAAATATGCTACCTGTCCGTACGGTATGAACTGATAAACTAATCTGGCCTTAACACACAGCCTAGGCTCTGTAAACTGGCATGTAAACTGGCGGCTATGCATACAAAGAGGGCCCATCATAGCTAGCAACATGCCCATTTGCACACCCAGTACGTACAGGTAGAGAATCGGGAGGAGATATTCACAGATGTTTGACAAAAAAAGATTTGACCAGAATCACTGACTCCACCTTTAAGTTTGCTCCCAGTCTAACCCTAATTGCAAAATGCCTTTGGAAGTGGGCTTGCTTCAGTCATTTATTTCCGTCACTTATGGTACAAAGTTGCAAAGCGTGGGCCCACAAGACACACACACCAAGACGTCAACTCGCATTTTCCGCAAGTGTCAGTAAAAAAAAAAATCCAACTCATTAGGCTTTCCGAGTCTTATCAGTTTGTTTATGGGGATCAGAAGAAAAAGAAGCAGAAGTCCCCCCCCCCCCTGCCCCCCCACGGGCACTTCAACTTGCCTCTGTTTTTTTATCTGGGCTACGCATCTCTGTATATCTTTGTGTTAAGCTTACTGTCATCAACGGGGCCTTTCTCATCTCACTCCACTGTTAGTTATCTCTGTCAGTATTAAGACAGTAGAGAAGCCAGCAATGAAAAGAAGCCAGCAAGCCTTTTACCCACAACTGATCTTATCAGGGTCAACGCCTCTAGATACTAGCGCGCACACACACACACACACACACACACACACACACACACACACACACACACCGCAAAAAGAGGGAAAATAAAAAACACACCAGATAACAGATCTTCTTCTCCCCATAACTTAATTAGCTTTTTATCACACAATGCAATTACAAAATTGTCAAGGCCCCTCGTTGCTGTAAAAGACTAAAAGGGCCCGGGCGAGACTTTGAAGGCAGCTAACAATAACAAAGTGGTCAATGAAAGGAGAGAGAAAGAGAGAGGGATAGGGAAAGAAGGGGAGAGATAGAGAGAGGGAGAAAGAGAGGGAGAGAGACAGAGAGAGACAGAGAGGGAGGGAGAGGAGAGAGAGAGGGAGAGTGTGTGAGAGAGAGGGAGGGTGAGAGACAGAGACAAAGAGAGTCAGAGAGAGAGAGAGAGAGAGACAGAAACAGAGAGAGATAGAAAGAAAGAGAGAGAGAGATAGAAAGAAGGGGAGAGATAGAGGGAGGGAGAAAGAGAGGGAGAGAGACAGAGAGACAGAGAGGGAGAGTGTGTGAGAGAGAGGGAGGGTGAGAGACAGAGACAAAGAGAGCCAGAGAGAGATAGAGAGAGAGAGTCTGAGAAAGAAAGAGAGGGAGATAGAAAGAAAGAGAGAGAGAGAGAGACAGAAACGGAGAGAGAGAGAGATAGAAAGAGAGAGTGATGGGGCTTTTTGTCTGTTTTGGCTATAAGGGTAAATCAGAAGCGAGCAAAGCTATAGCAACGTGGTTTATTTAGCATCCGTTTGAGTAATGGTTAAGCCCCCACAATGCAGAAACATAGCGTTCTAAAGTGTGTGTGTGTGTGTGGGGGGGGGGGGAAGGAGGGGGGGGGGGCAGGAGCAACCCCAAACTGCGATGCTGATAAGAGAGATTAATAGCTGTTGTCTTAGAGGGCTGGCATACGATCAGTGCCGGAGCAAACCCAAATGTGTCTATAGCTGCTATCTCAAGCATCTGTTAGCCTCCCTGTTGCAAAAGCACAGAAGATTTCTGGATGAGGGGAAAGGACAAGATACATCATGAATAAATAAAATCGACACGAACAGGAGAGTAACACAGGGCCCCAGTAAAATTGTAAAATCGTAAAAGCGTGTACATTTTATGCAGAAAATTAATAAATAAATAAATGCATTATAAGCCCAACAACACGTGAAAGGCCAGAGACACAGAGATTGAGAGAAACAGGCGTGCGAGAAAAAAGTATAAATGTATAAATAAATCAAAAGGTTAAGCAGAATAAACATGGAAGTGTGAGCCAATGCAATCGCACCGAATATGGAAATCTTGTATTTTTATTTTGTTTGTGTCTGTGTGAGAGTGAGTGTGCTCAAAATTTGCATGGAAATTGCATTTTTCGTTGCGTGCTCTTTTGTGTGAGAGCGTGTATGTGTCGGGGGTAAGGTAGGGGTGGTCTATTATCACCTTTTGTAATCTCGGAGCTAGCAGAGAATCAAGCCATAGGGGTTTTGTTGTGGATGAGAGATACTTTTTTTTATATTTCGCACATTGAGAGGTTCGAGTTTTATTTCATGAAGTGTGCAGGCTTTGTTTTCCCTAGTCTAAAGCCTTATATACTTTGTCAGCAATGGGCGAATGTCAGAGAAGGAATATAATTTCGATTTTCTGTGACATTTTGTTTTGACATTGTGAAAGCAAAATAGGGAAGGTTCACATTTGATGCAATGTGTCCTTCAACTGGTCACTTTTGAAAATGGTGTTGTAAATGCTGCGTTCAAGTGGTGTTGGAAAAAAAGGGAAAAATGAGTGTCCGAGTGGGGAAATGCAAATGAACGCCTGACAAAGTCGAAACAACTACTCGGAAACAATTTTATTCCCTTATTGCTAACTTGATGTAATGTCCGTCAAGAGTAATGTTTTCTTAATGGTAAGGAACTTTTTTTTTTAAATTAATTTCCATAGCCTATTGCATATCAACAACTTTTTTCTCAAATAATATAATTTGTTAAGAAGTCTTAAAAATGTGTGTGGGGGCGGGGGGGGGGACACTCGCCTCATGGTGTAGTGCAGGGGTGGCCAACCCGCGGCTCGCGAGCCGCATGCGGCTCTCTGCCCAGCTTCGTGCGGCTCTTCAGTTCATATCAAATTATGTGATTATAATTTTTTTTTTTTTTATATACTTTTTTTTTGTGTGGGCCTATGTGTGTGCATGTTCGCAAACGTTTCATGCGGCTCTAACGTTCATTTTACATGGTGTCTATTATTTCATTTTTTATTTTATCAATGTGTATGTGTACGCCTGTTCGCAAATGTTTAATTGAGGACGCAACATAACGTTCGCAAACGTTTGGTGCGGACGCAACATTAAACTGCCCGCTCAGCTTGGAGGGAGGTTTTCCGTGAGTAAACTATTTGTGTCAAGTTCGCTCCGAAACAGAGTGGGAGAGTTCATATTTTTTGTTGAACGTTATGCCAAGCCATTCTGCCTTATATGCCAGGTGTCATTTGCGCATTTCAAGGCTTCAAATCTGCAGCGCCACTTCAGCTCTCTCCATGCTACAAGTAAGTCCCACAAAGCAACATGCATAGTAAGAGAAAAACGCTATTTTAAATTGTTATATTTTTGTTTGTGGACTTGGTTGAACTGAGAGTTTGTGTGTGAGGCAGTGCACACAATGTTCATTGTTGAAAATGACTGCCCTGTGTCTTTAGTCCAGTCCTGTCATTATCACAGGGGCGGCCTTAACGATCTGGGGGCCCGTTTCAAGTCCTAGTGTGGGGCCCCCTTCTTTTTTTTTTTTAATAAATAATGCTTGTGCATGCATGTGCAAGCTCCCCGCGAAAATAAAATCGCCCCCCCCCCCTGAAATCTTACTGGCCACCCCAGTGCCCCCCCCCAGTTCAAATGTTATTTTTTATTTTCATTTTATTTTTTTAATTACATTTTTTTCCTGATATGTAGCCTAGTTCAGAGATGATATGTATTTTTTTTTTCTTTCTTAACTTTTTTTGATAGGTAGTTGCCTAGTTCATCACACAAACACTCCAATCCACTGATATGAGATCAGTTTGCAATTTTCTATTACTAAATTAATGGTAGGACTGTGGCCACTAGAACTGGTCTCTGGTCAGCAAAGGTCTTGAAAACAGCATAAGTGTGCTTGTGACATGCGTGCCACCCATGCATGTGTATAGGCACGTGTCCCAGCAGATTTTTGAAATCTGAATAAAAAAATTAAAGTTTGTAGTTAGCGAGTGTAACATGTTCTTAGCAAGGGCAGACTTTCATAAATAAAGGTTTATTTTTTTTAGCAAGATATTTGGTCAAAAGCTAGTGGTCATCCGTCCCTCTGTGCAGTTGTTAGGCATCTGGCTGCTAGCAACTTATGTTGTCTTGCTAATTTTACTATTCATCTGAGCTGAAATAAATATTGACTTTTTCCTTTATTATATTCGCCAGAATGCACCAGAATGCTTAGATTACATGTTAAAAACACAAAAAAATCTTCTGGGGGGGATGCCCCCAGACCCCCCTTCAGGGGTTTAGTTTTCTGACAAACATTACAATGGATACTAACATGATTTGGGCATTTGGGATTATAAATCATCTTTGAATTGGTTGTACAGCATATCACATGCTATTCATTCAGGGGTGCGATGGCCACCCCACTCTAACTCTGTGGCCCACCTTGGCCACCCCCAGTCAAAATTTCCTGGAATCGCCACTGTGTGTACCCGTGTGTACGATGTGGCTCTTTGCAGTAACACAGTAAAAAATGTGGCTCTTTGTCTCTGACTGGTTGGTCACCCCTGGTGTAGTGGTTAGAGCCCCCCTTCCACCCATAGAGGCTCAGTCCTCTGCACAGCAGACCCGGGTTAAAATCCAGCCCAGGTCATTCTCTGCATGTCATTCCCCCCTCTGCCCCATTTCAACTCTGTCTCTCCAAATATTTCTAATAAAGCATAAAATGGCAAAACATTATCTTTAAAAAAAGTCTTAAAAATATCCTTTAAATTAATCATCATCATGCTATTTCTCCTTCGACTGGTCACTTCCTACAAATCACATTCTGAAGTAGTAGATCCCGTTTTTAATTGCTGAATTTAGAAATATAGAAAACATTGAGGTGCTCCAATGGCATAGTGGATAGATTGCGTAACATATTGGCCCCGGCCTTCATTTCAGTGGTAGTGGGTTCAAATCCGACCCGTGGACCTTTACTGCAGGTCATCCCCCCTCTCTCTCTCTCTCTGTCTCCCCATTTCAACTATATACTCTCTAATAAAGCTTGAAAATGCCACAAAAATTAAATAAAAAATAACGTAAAATAATATCTACAAACAGCCACGGTTTAAATAAAACAACTGGTACCACGTATGTTGCTTAATAAAACACAACAGAGCTTCCTACATGTGACTTAGAAACTCCAGTGAAACCCAATGATTCTCTTGAGTTCCAGTGATTTCCTCGGAGGTTAGGACTAAACGCTGACGTCTGTGCCCACCTCAGCAACATCTGGGCTGGCTAGAGACTCCGTGTTCCTTCCCTAACAACCATGAACCATGAATTCTGGAAAAATAATTATCTTTGTTATAATTATACAGGTGTAACCGGCCCAGGGACAATATACTGCACACACATCAGCAAGGACATACAGTTATTTCCACTGGGTATTATAGGGGCCGAATCTGATTTTCCCCTTTTCATTTTTCAAAGACCAATTTTCGGCCCCTCTCTCCTTATAGTGTCCGTTTAGGTTATGCACTTTCAGGCCAATAAACCATGTCAAATGACCAACATCTAGATGGTAGAAACTTTGAAACAAGTAAACTTATATGTAAAAGTAGTAATTATTTTATTTTGGTCCATGAGCACAAAGCATGATACATACACAGATCAATAAATCAAATTAAAAATTGCCGAAAAGCTGTAGGATGAGGCCAAGGCTTATAATGCCTACCATTCTGACATTTCATTATAAATACTGTTAAGAATATTCAAATAAAAACAATTAAAATAATAAAATTAAATCAGAAAAATTCACTTCAACATCAGGAATTTAGCTTAAAAGGTAACACATAAGCTTCCCTACCTTCTTGGAATAAAGGCCCTTGCACACAGGACACGCAAATAAACAGCACGAATAATGCTAATGCGAATAGTTTGGAATGTGAATTTTGACGCTTCTAGCTATCGGAAGCTAGCCTGGTGCTACCAGACCATCGTACTTCATTTCATTTGTACAGAAGGTCTGGCAGTGCTTTAATTGGCAAACGTTCACTCATGGAGGCGGGTGTCTGTTAAAGTTTAAAACTATTGGATCTGCCCAGTGCCACTCTGGATTAGCCAACCAATCGCATAACGTTTGGTCGTCACGTGTGTCATGAGCCGGCTTCTGGCAACTGAAACTGGAGCGCGACTTTGACGTCATCGTTCTCAGCCACTCGCTCTGTTCGCTGATTGGACCGGCTGTCGAATCTCCAGCAAAACTGGGAAATGGGCTGTACACCCAGACTGACTACTGAAGGGAAAATAAAATTTGGCCGGAAGTAGGCGGGCGGGCGGAGCCAGGCTAATCAGAAGCGGCGTCCTAGAAAAATCGAACTCAGTTGAAATGGAAGCTTGTATTGACTCTACATACGGTCAAAAGTTATTATTAACGGCCGAATTAATCGCATGAAAAAAACTTGCCCGGTGTGCAAAGGCCTTAAGTCTTTATTTGTCTCACTCTGCAATTTAAGTTAAAAACAAAGTATTTTTTTTTCATAGAAGATTCTCCTCAACAGATGATCAGTCAAAGTTAATGCAGTAACCACCAGTGCTCTTTGTAGTAAGGATATAAAGGATACTTTATTTATTGGGCTTAAAGGTTCATTGTTGGCATTGAACATAGTAGTTTTCTCCAAATGGTCATGGTTTTTATTTTAACATAATGACAATATTTATCAAAATGAGTCCGCTACAAGGACATTATAGGGCATTTACGGGTAAGTGCAATATAGCAATTTATGGAAAGCCTGGAAATCAATTTAATCATAATTGACTTGTTGCTATATGTGAGCAAATACACACAGACAGACAGACAGACAGGCACACACACACACACACACACACACACACACACACAAAAACAGACAGACAGACAGACAGACACACACACACACACACACAGAAACAGACAGACAGACGGACAGACACACACACAGACACACACACACACACACACACACACCCACAACCTCTCTATGAAGATAATGTTGTCGCGGACAAAGGGAAGACACGCTAGACACAGTTGTTGGCAATGCAATTCTTAAATCCAACAATGTCCTTAAATTCCACCAATAAAACAAACAATAATGTATTAATACAAACAAAAAATACACATATCCAACATAAACAGACAATATGCAACCATACTGTACAGAAAATTGCAAAACGTTTCAAATGTAGGATCATCAGAATCGAAAAAACTTGTATTTATCCCCAGGGCGAAAATGTGTTATGTACAGTGACACTTTCCATCCAAGACCTCAAATCTGCAGCATGTCTGTGGAAAATCTTTGAGTCAGAATGAGTCAGAAAGGGTCTTATCTGTTCCAGCCAGCTGAGGAGATGGAAGCCAGTGACTGAAGGGTGTCGCTTTGGTGTTGATGTTGTTTTTAACTTATCAACTCTCAATAGATAGCCTGGCCCCGCCCGCCTACCTACTTACGCCCAAATTTAATTTTCCCTTCAGTAGTCAGTCTGGGGCTGTGGTGTATTAGCGAGATCCTGCTCGAACAGATTTCTGAGTGTCGAATCAGCGAACAGAGCGAGTGGCTGAGAACGATGACGTCGAAGTCGCGCTCCAGTTTCAGTTGATTGCTGCGTTCCTTTATACTCGGAACTCGGAAAAATGTCCGACTTGGTAGTTCAGACTTCCGACCTGTCTGTGTTCCAGTGCATCTGCTCGTGAAAGTGTGGACGCCTAAAACCTTTCTCATCCAAATAACTAAACGTTAGGCTCTAGCAAGTTACCGTTGCCAGGTAGGCCTACCGGTAGATCCATAGACTACAATACAACATTTTCGAGTTCCCAGTAAAACTGGAACGCACCGTCAGAAACCGGCTCATGACATACGTCATGACCAAACGTTATGCGATTGGTTGGCTGATCCAGAGTGGCACTGGGCAGATCCAATAGTTTTAAACTTCAACAGACACCTGCCTTCAAGTGAGTGAACGTTTGCCAAATAGAGCAGTTCCAGACCTGCTGTACAAATGAAATGAAGTACGATGGTCTGGTAGGAACAGGCTAAATGAAGTACGATGGTCTGGTAGGAACAGGCTAAATGAAGTACGATGGTCTGGTAGCACCAGGCTACTCAATAGATGCATGTGGGGAATAATATGTACCAAGCTACAGCTGGTACTAGAAATTAGCAGTCACCCAATTTGCTGTATGCATTCCATCATTGTATTTGTATTTATGAAGTCAAATATTTTTGTATTGTCAGTTCTGGTAAATGCAAGACATACATCAGACTTTAAATGGCGTTTATAGCCCATGGTGTAATAGGACCGATAAAAAAATAAATATAGGTAGGGGAGAACGGGGGAATCTGAGGCATCGGGTAATGTGAGCAACGGAAAAATTTGGTCATGTGAGATATATGTTTTCAAGCCCCTCTCATTTCCCCATGGCCCTGAAAGAGAGGACATCATGGTGCTGTGGTAAGCATGTTTGTTTCACCAAATAAGTATTTTGCATGTAAAAGTAAATGTTCTTGCTGTCAACTTAATCAACTGTTGTGCTAAAGCAAATGTGTTCACGTAGAAAAACTTCTATCATACGTGTTGATGATCTACCAACATATAAAAACCATGTGATGATATTAGCTAAATATTAGCCTGAAATGCTAAGAGAGGTCGTTTTTTCTCAAATTGTGGTGGTGGGGGAAAGTGAGCCAAATGCTGTGGGGGAAAGTGAGCCACTGTCTCACTTTCCCCCACCATGAGGCACAGGTTTAGTCTTAAACATATTTTAATGTAATATTACATGGCATATGTTTTATTTTAATGTCATACACATTGTAGAAAAGCCATCATGCCAAGGAAATACACCAGGAAGACGACCTGGGGCAACCACACGGAAAGAGCACCTTCTCATCTTTCCCTGTAACCATCAGTGCTGTAATGTAGAGTAGGCCTAGTTGTAGAGTATGACTGGCTGATGTTATAATCCAGTTGGGTCTTCCCCTGTGTTCTGAGTCCCAGGCTGT
>CM049395.1:38380000-38382500 GCA_026929865.2 Hyperoplus lanceolatus
CCACAAAAAAATGTGCCCCTTCCCTTTCTTTTCACTCCAGTTTTACTTCAGCCCTACCATGGCTTTTCCTGTACAACTTGTCCACCTCTGTCTGCATTTATCTCACACCGGCCTCTTGAATAACCTGAAACATGTTTTACTGTCTTTCTATGCGGTTCTGTGAGATGATGTGAGGTATGGGGGGGGGGGGATGATGATATGAGGTATGGGGGGGGGGGGATGATGGAGGGATGTGAGGTATGGGGGGGAGGGGGGGGTGATGAGCATTCAAAATGTCATTGATCGTTATACAGCTAAGCCTTTCTAGCCAGTGAATAAGCGAAACCAAATGATTTATTTTTAAACATTTATTTTTGTACACACACACACACACACACACACACACACACACACACACACACACGCACACACGCACACACACACACACACAAACATACAAATATACACACACACACACACACACGCATGTACAAACACACACACACACACACGTACAAACACACACACATACACACACACACACACATAAACACACACTATTTTTAAACATTTATTTTTTACTCTATTTTTACTTTTTCTTGGTATGCTCTCAAGTGTATACAGGATGCTTAATCTTTTCTTGTGTTGGGACTTGGGCGCAAAAAAAAAAAAATTGGCTAAGAGATTTTTTTTTGCAGCGCACAGCACTATACAATAGAGACAGATTATGAAGTTATGTTTCAGTCGGAAGCCTTGACAATTTCTCTGGCCAACCTGTATCCGAAAAAATATATATATTTCACCACTCATCAATGCCACAACCAAGATGTATGGGGGGCTACAAGCTACCTGAAGCGTAGCAAAATAGCATCTTTACAAAGTAGGGCTTTTGGCATAGTGATGGAACCTGCACGTTAAAAGTAACATCTGTTTGCTAAATCAACTGTTAAATAAACCGTATATTAAAAAAAAAAGAAAAAAAGGTTTAAATACTTTGTGTTAATGGGTCTCATATTCAAACACTATAGTATAGCCGAAGAACAGATGTTGGCTTCTTTTAATTAAGCAACCTCCAGTGAGTGAGTGAGCGAGTGTTTGTGAGTGTGTGTGTGTGTGTGTGTGTGTGTGTGTGTGTGTGTGTGAGTGAGTGAGCAACCTCTCTCAAGTTGTGTTACTAAGTTTCTCAGCGTGTGAGCTAATTCAATCTGCTTCACACACCTGTAACTACAAACGACTGAACAACCCATTTCACACCTTGATACTCTGGTTCTAACGATCGCTTGATAATGGCCCATAACTTTTTAGTATATACTGAATGGCTACAGGCTGTTACATACTCCGCTAGAAGAAAGAACAAACTTCTCGCTGACAGAGCTGCGAGAAGTTCTTTCTGGTCTGGACATTTCATACTTCACGAGAACTCAAGTGCCGAACTCCTCACCCGCGGCACACGTCACGCGCTGTTACCATAGTAGCGCCAGCTGATTTTCCTCATTGACTTCAGACTGACCAATCACACAATAGCTCTCGGACAAGCTGCGAGAAGAAAGTTCGGCCCGGGCGATGTGTCGAGAACAAGCTGCGAGAACAGCTGAACAAGAGCTGAGAGAAGAAAATGAAGTAATTTTCTTCTCACAGCTCTGTCACTGAGAACTTTGTTCTTTCTTCTCGCGGAGTATGTAACAGTCCTGAAGTGGCGGGGGAAGACCAAACCTTTATTATTTGACGTTCAAAGAGTGGCAGTTGGGACCCTAAGCAACCGCTCATTTCGCTTATGCCTCGGGCCGGCTCTGCTGACCAGTGACCACTATAAGCGGATGGGTAACTTGGAGGCAGGTTACCCAATAATACAATTAGAAGCAATGCATGGTAATGGTATATTCTTTAGTATTAATTAATTGTCTGAATTGTATTTGACATTTTCTTGGACAGCGAATGAACAGGTCCGTCCAATAGTGGGTCTGGACTTCCAACTAAAAAAAATAAATAAATAAAAAATTGTCTGGCTACCGCCGGCCCTGGTAAAGTGTGTGGTTGATACATTTTAATGCTTATAGATACTTATGCAAGGTTACACCGGGGAAATATGTCTGACTGAGTTTGGTATCTATTGCACATTGTTAACGTTTTAGGATAGTACATTAAGTAATTTGATGCAATGTGTGCTTCAACTGGTCACTTTTGCAAATTGTGTTGTAAATGCTGCGTTCAAGTGGTGTTGGAAAAAAGGGAAAATTGAGTGTCCTGGTTCTAACGATTGCTGGATAATGGCCCATAACTGTTATATAGTATATACTCAGGGGTGGATTACTGCACGGGCACACCGGGCACAGGCCCAGGGGCCCAAGGACTCAGGGGGGCCCTTAGCCAGAGATACTGATAGTAACTTTTCATGTTGCATAGTCAAAGATGTCAATAACAGGGTCCAAAAAGGAATAGCCTAAATATAAGGATACTCATTAAAATGTAACAAGCTAGAAATCATCATGGGCCCCTCAACTAGGAGAGAAATACAAAAGCA
>CM049395.1:38390000-38392500 GCA_026929865.2 Hyperoplus lanceolatus
CTGCTGACCGTCTGGGGTGTCTGTGCAGAGCACTAAACACTATTCTAGCCAGTTGAGAAGTCACGGTCTACCCTTTCATAATTTGTGACGTCGCATAAAACTTTGTGAAGTCACCACGCGGATGTTTCCATGTATGGTAATGCTGTCACTTCCCTGTTTGCGTCTGTCTCGCGCCCTTATAGGTCCATGCTCGCGCTTCCCGCCACTGAAAGTGTTCCGGAAGAAAGGTAACCAAACACAACGGAGTGGGGTTTGCAGGAGGGGGGGGGGGACGGGAGCGGAGATCGCCGAAGCACAGGCGGAGGGAGCGGAGATGCCCGAAGCACACACACTCAAGTGTTGACAGGACGTGCTGGATCGCCAAAATAAGAGAAAGAGCTTCCCGAAAATCTACATAGTTTTTTGTGATGTGATTCATGTCAGGTTGCTCTATAGCAGTGTAAAACAAGAAATTAAGACCAGAAAAGTAGCATAATAGGTCTTCTTTAAATAAACTGAACTAAATCTACAGCACCAAACACTTTTAGCCTAATACATGGCTGAAGATGTCAGGGATTTCTTTAACAAAATGCATTCATTACACAGCTAGAGACAGAAAAAGAGAGAGACCCATTTTAACATCCTAATTTCCATCATTCCCAACCCCAAACCCTCCCCCCCTCTCTGCCACACTCCCTTAATCCAGCAGCTTTATGTTTGTTTATCTGTGTTTGCTAAAATCTTGAAAAAAGATTTTGTCTCATGCATTCATAATTTCTGCTCCCCTCAGAACTTTCCTAGTGTGTGTGTGTGTGTGTGTGTGTGTGTGTGTGTGTGTGTGTGTGTGTGTGTGTGTGCAATGTAATTTTATTTAATTTTTTTTCTCTCTGTATGGTGCGATCATTTACATAACTAATCTGGTATTTACATTCATCAATTGCTTCATTAATTGGGTCAGTGATCAAAGCAGGAATTCTCAATCTAAGGGGGGATATTGTAGAGAGGAAATGGGGGGAAAATATATAACATATTTCGTGGCTGTGCATTGGCTATATACGCAGGAACAAAACATGGACTTAAATTCAGAGAGCTTGGGGTTTGAGATCTAACGCATAATTTTCTTATGGAGGGAGAGAGAGCCTTTACCGAGAGATACTGCACTCTTATGTAACTCATGCAACATCATTATGAAGAAAAAAAAAGACTTTTTTTTAGCCATTACACACCAGCTCACACACACCATCTAGTGGTGGATACGTGCATGGGATTTTAAGTGTCAAATAACATACCCTGCGTTCCAATCCCCCATACTTCCCTACTATTTAGTATGCCAGGAAACAGATTTAGGATGTCCCAATACATGCAGGTCAATTGTAGTATGCTGAAAATATATAAATGCCCCCACTAACTCCAATAGCATTTTGGAGTATTCGTCTTTATTCTTGACATTTCTTGACATAATGAAAAAAAAATCTTCCTTATCTGATTTTTTTTTATTTTTGGCCCTTAAAAAGTCTGCTGTACTTTAGTATGTAGTGTAGTAAGAAGACAGAGTATGTGATTTGGAATGCATGGATATTTTTTCTTAGATAATAAGTTTGTAGCCTATTCCCTTTTGTTATTAGGAAAATAACTGTATCCCTGTTGCTATTATCCTTATGGTCACCATCTGTGAAATTAGAATTTGCTTCGGAATAGTACTAAAACAATACGTTTAGTTTAATCCTTGTAGTATTTGTATTTTCATACAATTGAAACACACACGTTTTACAGAATTGATAAACATTTTTAGATAGATAGATAGATAGATAGATAGATAGATAGATAGATAGATAGATAGATAGATAGATAGATAGATAGATAGATAGATAGATAGATAGATAGATAGATATAAATATAGACAGACAGATAGATAGATAGATAGATAGATAAATAGATAGATAGATAGATAGATAGATAGATAGATAGATAGATAGATAGATAGATAGATAGATAGATAGATAGATAGATATATAGATAGATAGATAGATAGATAGATAGATAGATAGATAGATATAAATATAGACAGACAGATAGATAGATAGATAGATAGATAGATAGATAGATAGATAGATAGATAGATAGATAGATAGACAGATAGATAGATAGATAGATAGATAGATAGATAGATAGATAGATAGATAGATAGATAGATAGATAGATAGATAGATAGATAGACAGACAGACAGACAGACAGACAGACAGACAGACAGACAGACAGACAGACAGACAGACAGACAGACAGACAGATAGATAGATAGATAGATAGATAGATAGATAGATAGATAGATAGATAGATATAAAGATAGACAGACAGACATATATATATAGATAGACAGACAGACAGACAGACAGACAGACAGACAGACAGACAGACAGACAGACAGACAGACCTTACCATTACCTACACCATCATTGAATTGGTTCTGTTCAATGATTTCCACTAATGGCCTCCCGGGGGACATCAGGCCTGAGGGGCTAA
>CM049395.1:38397500-38402500 GCA_026929865.2 Hyperoplus lanceolatus
TTACCATTTAAATTCTGGCATACTGCATGCTACGTATTTTTTATGATCAGCTGTAGTATGTACTGTAGAATAGACAAAATAAAGTGTATTTATACGATTTGGAACGCAGAGGAAAAGCAATTGTAATCGACCAATCACCGATCAGGAAAGGAATGTCCGTCATCGCCATGGATTTAGTGGTAGCTCCGTCCCAACACCAGGTTACAGCCTCCAATTCTCCTGTGAGCTGCTCAGATGTAATTGCCTGCTGTTGCTCTTATCACAGCGCTTTCACTTCCACACACACACACACACACACACACACACACACTTCCATGTCTCTCTGCCTCTCTCTGCCCTACGCTCACCCTTGGGAACCTCTCTAGAGTCAACAGAAATTAACTGGAAAAAAATCACTTTTTTTCTTGTTTTTTTTTTTCTCCCCTTGGGAAATAGTTTGCAAAGGAGTGTTTTCAAGCTGTGTTAGAAAAGGTGGGATACATACAGTACATGTGTGTTTTGCAGCTATCAATGCACTGCCTGGTTATCCATTACTGTATAGTAGTCATGTGTGTTATAAAAGGCACAGTGGGTGGAATGTATTGGCATTTTTCGGAACAGACTTGGTAGAATTTGGAATAATAAAATATAATGTTATACTATTCATGTTCACAGGTATATTTTAGTTAGTTTATAATCACTTTAAAGATAACAAAATTTCAGTTTTTTATTACCTTACAATGAGCCTTTTATATCTACATGTTTCTACAGTAGCACAGAATGGACAAACTTAACAGGCTGATTATAGATAGTGGGAAATGCACCTGTTGGAAGACCAATAAGAAGTAGAATAAATAACTAAATACATCTTCACCTCATCACTTGATATTGTGGAAAGACTTGAGGCAGTGGTGGATGATGCCATCTTTAGTAACTAGCTTCTTGTCGTTGAAGGCCAATGTAGCTTCTGTAAATTCCCCCAAAGGGAAGGGGTTAAGCAAAGAGGCATTGCAAGTATTGTTAGTGCCAAATCCGGACACACTTTCTGCATCTTGAGTTTGCCCTTTGTGAGGAGATGGGGATCCTTTAGCCAAACAATAAATATACATACAAAGGAGTCAGTGACAGGGACGACTTATTATTCCTGTCTGCTGCACTCCGGTCTTTATCAAGCTCTAACCTCACAACCCCTATTTTCCAATACCGTATACCTCTCTCTCTCTCTCTCTCTCTCTCTCTCGCCTCTCTCTCTCTCTCTCTCTCACACACACACACACACACACACACACACACACACACACACACACACACACACACACACACACACACACAAACACACACACGGACAGAGACACACACACACACAAATACACACACACACAGACTGAGGCACACACACACACGTACTGAGACACACCCACACACACACACACACACACACACACAGTCCTCCTCTTCTGGCCAGATAAGCAGACTGCCCTTTGTCCACTGGGGAAATGGTAGAATAAGAATGCAGGATTTGTCCTCTGCTTTAGAAAAAAAAATAAAAAATAAAAATAAACAAACAGGACCCTGGCTCCTTGTCCCGAAAGCTTGAAATGTCATCCGGCCCGGGCCATAAATCACAAGGGGCTGTGATGTGTTTACTTATTACAGTGAGGTGCATCGCTGTCAACCACACTCTTATTTA
Source organism: Hyperoplus lanceolatus (assembly GCA_026929865.2). Taxonomy (NCBI): domain Eukaryota; kingdom Metazoa; phylum Chordata; class Actinopteri; order Uranoscopiformes; family Ammodytidae; genus Hyperoplus; species Hyperoplus lanceolatus. The sequence goes on from CM049395.1 coordinate 38,399,170, forward strand.
CTCCCCTGGCCCTCAGCCGCTCTCACACACACACACACACACACACACACACACACACACACACAGGGACCGAGACACACACACATACACACACACACACACAGGGACTGAGACACACACACACACACACACACCACTTCTGCTATATCGTTCTCCCTCTCCCTCTCTCCTACCTAACCTTTACTATCTGTCTGTCTTTCTTATTCATGAATGCATGTATTCCCTACACACATATAATGGCAAGCATTTGTTTAAAATCACACACACACACACACACACACACACACACACACACACACACACACACACACACACACACACACACACACACACACACACACACACACACAGCACAATATTCTGTCCAATCTTACACACACCAGAGATTTAAATTGAAAGCCTTAACCTACAATACTCCAAACTTGACCAGATCTATCCAGCTTAGTAAATGCTTTATACACATACACTAACCATTGACAAACTGTTATGCTTAGTGTATGCTTAACTAAGTATTAGTTAACAACGCATTACTGCATATAGCTAATCATTAACACCTACTCAATTAGTAATAATAATTTACTACACATTAACTAACCCTTAATTTAGCATTAACTTAGCATTGACTAACACTTAAATATGGGATATATGATTTCTGATTGGTCAAAGTTAACATGAGCTGACACTTTGACCAATCATAGCGAGGCTCTGATTCTCTGTTCTTATTGGCTGTTGGAACTGTCCATTCACTTTGGCACGATTTTGTTGGTGTAGAGCGTGTCAGGGAGGGACCATAGGGGAGGGACCAAAGAGAACAAGTGTTGTTGAGGTATTTGGATTCGAATCGCTTTCCCAACTGCCATTTTCTCCCCAAATCCTCCACCCCGGCTTTGATTAATGTACCCGTATTGTAAAGTTTTACTCAAATAGTTCTTCCTGGTGTAAATGACAGTAGCTGTTTTTTGTCTTACTTTTGGCACAGTTGACCCTTTCGCCTTATAAAACAAACAGCCTCAAACTGCCTTTTAATTCCGACCTGGACATTAAACTACTTCAGTGGAGGAGACAGTCCTGGCCAAAGCAAATCCCCAGTCAGCATTTCAGGGCCTGTTATGTCTGCCAAGGGGGGGGGGGGGGGGAGCTCATACCCAATAAAACGTTAAACTTAAAAAGGTGTTGACAAGTGCTAAAGTAGTCAGGCCATCTCCAAGCTCCAAGCTCAAGTGTTTACATACAGTGGGATACACACACACACACACTCACACACACACACACACACACACACACACACACACACACACACACACACACACATGCACGCACAGTCGCACACACACACACACACACACACACACACACACACACACACGTGGGATACTGTAAACTATATTCAGTGGCTATCACATCAAATAAAATAAAATAAAAGGTGCAGTGTCACTAAAAAAAAGCCTCGGTGTGTACTATCACCCTTAAATTTGCCCCCATAGGAGAACCGTTAAGCAGCAAGATGGATGGATGGATGGATGGATAGATAGATAGAGAGATAGAGGGAGAGAGAGGATTTTTGAAATCATAGGACATTAGGAGTTACCCGTCTCTCTCTCTCTCTCTCTCTCTCTCTCTCTCTCTCTCTCTCTCTCTCTCTCTCTCTCTCTCGGTAAATGGTAAAATGGTAAATGGACTTGTATAGCGCTATATCTCCGTTTATCACAGACCCAAAGCGCTTTACATTGTTTTGTACACATTCACCCAGTCACACACACATTCACACACCGATAGCAGCAGCTACCACGCAGGGTAGGCTTAGCACGAGGGTGCTAAGCTAACTAAGCTAACTATCGGGAGCAATTCGGGGTTCAGTGTCTTGCCCAGGGACACTTCGACATGTGGCGGGGAGACGGGGGATCGAACCTCCGACCCTGCACACCAGAGGCGAACTTCCTACCCACTTCGACACTGCCGCCCCTCTCTCTCTCTCTCTCTCTCTCTCTCTCTCTTTTTCACAAACACATTCACACATACTGGGAAAGTCGCGGACAGAGAAAGAGACAGAGAGGGAGATATATACAGACAGTGAGAGAGAGAGAGAGAGAGAGAGAGAGAGAGAGAGAGAGAGAGAGAGAGAGAGAGAGATGGTGAGATGGAATGGGGCGACATATTTCTTTCCGTGTGAACAGCCTGAACAAACAACAGGCCATAGCAGGAGGAAGACCCCATCAGAGGGGTGTGTGTGTGTGTGGGGGGGGGGGGGGGTGAGGGGCTGTTGTTGGGACAGACCAAAAAACATGAGATATCAAAACAACCTCATCACCCCCAGTCCCATTCTGCTGGGGACAGGAAATACTTCACCAGGAATGCAGAAGTGTGATTTCCAGAATAACATATTTCTCCACTGGAACTAACCCACACCGTTAACACTCCATGAGGTTGGCTGGATATTGGGTGTGATCAAATACAATATCGTTACAATATATTTAATATACAGTCCCCTCCATAAGTATCGGAACAGTGAGGCCAATTCCTTTATTTTTGCTGTAGACTGGAAACATTTGGGTTTGACACCAAAAGATGAATATGAGACAATAGCTCAACATTTCAGCTTTCATTTCCAGGTGTTTACATCTGGATCTGATACACAACTGAGAAGATATCATTATTTGTAAAGGAACACCACATTTTTAGGCGAGCAAAAGTATTGGAACAGATAGACTTTAAATAAATTAAAGTGAACAAAACATACTATTTTGTCGCAAATCCTTTGCTTGCAATAACTGCATCAAGCCTGTGACCCATTGACATCACAAAACGTTTGCATTCTTCTTTTGTGATGCTTTTCCAGGCTTTCACCGCAGCCTCATTCAGTTGTTGTTTGTGTTAGGGGGTTACTCTCTTCAGTATCCTCTTTAGCAGGTAAAATGCATGCTCTATAGCGTTTAAGTCTGGAGATTGACTTAGCCAGTCGAAAACCTTCCACTTCTTGCCCCTGATTAACTGCTTTGTTGTGTTTTGGGTCATTATCTTGCTGCATGATGGAGGATCTTCCAATCAGTTTGGTTGCATCTTTCCTTAAATTGTCAGACAAAAGGTTTCTGTAAACTTCTGAGTTCATTTTGCTGTTGCCATCATGTGTTACATCATCAATGAAGAATAATGAGCCCGTCCCAGAAGAAGCCATGCAAGCCCAAGCCATGACATTGCCTCCACCGTGTTTCACAGATGAGCCTGTATGTTTGGGATCATGAGTAGATCCTTTCTTTCTCCAAACGTTAGCCTTTCCATCACTTTGGTAAAGGTGCATCTTGACAACAACACAGTAACACATGATGGCAACAGC
>CM049395.1:38407500-38417500 GCA_026929865.2 Hyperoplus lanceolatus
TTTAACCTGTACTTTTTTATTTAATTTAAATGTTTTACTTCTTTTCATTCGCTTTTAAATGTCTTCTAATGTGTTTTATGTGTTTTAATCTTGCTCCTGTAAAGCACTTTGAGTGGCCTTGTGTTTGAATTGTGCTCTATAAATAACATTGCCTTGCCTTGCCTTACGACAACACACACTATTTGAATAGTTGAGACTATCACCTACGGAAGAAAATAAAAATTATTCAACATTTCACGAATTACAGTAACAAGTCAGTTATCAGTTAAAACACAAAAAAAATAATCCCCATCATAGAAGGTTAGCTCAGTGATTCTGGAGAACGCTTATTATCGAAATCAGTGAATATCTCCTCATGATCCGCTACCTGTCCGTACTGTGTGTGTGTGCGCTGATAACACAAAAATCTGGAGTTAATACACAACCTAGGCTCTGTAAACGTGTATTTAAACAACAAGTATGTAAACAAATGGGCCCACCGTAGCTAGCAACATGCCTGTTTTACAGAGCCTAGGCTGTGTATTAACATTGTTTTTTTTTTCTCTCCAGCGCACACACATTACAGACAGGGAGCGGATTTTGAGGAGAAATTCACAGATTTTGATAATAATTTGATTTTAATCATCCAGAATCACTGACTCCACCTTTAAATTCATGCATCGTTTGAATATGTATATACATTCTTCAAAAGGTAGAGATGACATACAATATGTGCCATCTGACCAGTTTTTGGTCGTTGAAGAAATAGACAAGACAGTGTCAACACCGGAAAAGCACCATTATAATCTGCCAGTTTCAGATTCCTGTGTATGTCCCTGCGTTCCAAAACTCATACTCTTTCTTTTTACTACACTACATACTAAAGTACAGAAGAGTTTTAGGGCCACAGGAGAGAAGGAAAAAAAAAATCAGATAAGGAAGATTTTTTTGTGTCGAAAACATTTCAAGACTAAAGACGAATACTCCAAAATGCTATTGGAGTTAGTGGGGGCATGTATGTATTTTCAGCATACTACAATTGACGTGCATGTATTGGGACATCCTAAATCTTTTTTTCTGGCATACTAACTAGTAGGGAAGTATGGGGGATTGGAACGCAGGGTGTGTTTTACTGGAACAAATGGAGGGAGACTAGACAAACATACACACGGGATTTAAAAGAACACAGCACTCAAATACTGACAATCTGTCTGTGTGTTGACTTGTGATTTTGATGTGCGTTTTTGTGAGTTAACATAACATTAAACAGGATGGGCCCAAATAATCCCAATGTCCCAGTCTGACCCAAGTGGAAAAAAAAAACTAACATATTCTTGTGAGGCACTGGGCATTTCTGTCTGTCCTCACACTAACATGGATAAAGACCTTGTCGATTAAGTTCGTCATTGACCCTGTTATCGCTGAAATATCGCATATTCCATTTTATTTTATTTTATTTTAACTCAAATGTTATTGTATGTAGTTGCTGCTCTTCTATTTGCCTTGTATACATTGTATTATTCTGTATTGTTGCTGCATTTTTTTTCTATTTGACTTGTATATTGCATATGTTTCTTTCTTGGCGTTCAGTCTGTGGAACACAAAAGGAAGAATTTCACTGTATGACTGAGAACATGTTTCTTATTGTGCATATGACAATACACACTTTGAATCTTGAATCTCTATGTTTGTCTAGTTGTATCGTTTTTCTTTCTATTTTTCGATTGCTTTAGAAAAATTAAATAAGAAAATCCTGTGGACAGGAACTAGCACTAGCACGTATTCTGAAACACTTGAACAATGCATTTGGTTCGTTGAGTGTAATTGTGATGCCCATGTCAACTAAAATCTCACTAATTTATTCATTTTTCTTCACACTTTATTCATAATTCAAACGGAGCTAGTTTATGCCTGATTGTCAAGTGTGTGTGTGTGTGTGTGTGTGTGTGTGTGTGTGTGTGTGTGTGTGTGTGTGTGTGTGTGTGTGTGTGTGTGTGTGTGTGTGTGTGTGTGTGTGTGAAGGTGTGCATAGATTATTTTAGAGGAGGGGTGAAAATGCAGTCAATACACTTTATGGTAAGTCCGTGATGGAGTCCTCACATTAACCAAACCAGACTGGAGGATTTGCAATGTGAGAAATGTTGGTCGGACATTATTGTAGACAATGTAGCTGTAAGGGATACGAACTGATTCGATACGGGGATATTAACGTGCAATATGCATAACAATGAATGTACATGTGTGTGTGTGTGTGTGTGTGTGTGTGTGTGTGTGTGTGTGTGTGTGTGTGTGTGTGTGTGGTAAGGTGAGTTTGGGTGTGTGTGTGTGTTTTTAGGTGTGTGTGTGTGTGTGTGTGTGTGTGTGTGTGTGTGTGTGTGTGTATGTATTAAGGTGAGTGTGGGTGTGTTTAGGTGAGTATGTGTGTGTGTGTGTGTGTGTGTGTGTGTGTGTGTGTGTGTGTGTGTGTGTGTGTGTGTGTGTGTGTGTGTGGTAAGGTGAGTTTGGGTGTGTGTGTGTTTTTAGGTGTGTGTGTGTGTATGTATTAAGGTGAGTGTGGGTGTGTGTGTGTGTGTGTGTGTGTGTGTGTGTGTGTGTGCCTGTCCACATCCTTTTCAGTGCCAGTGGAAGTCTTGTTTGCCAAACCAAGACATCACAACAACACAGTAGAGAGACAGACAAACAAACATGGACAAAGAACCAACATCAAAAGCATTCCACATTCCAATGGAATCATCATCTGAGGGTCATTCTAGCGTGGCAGCCTTCCTCTGCCCCATCAAGACCTGCAAAATAAACAGATAGACAGATAGTGATGTGTTAGAAGAATGAATGTTCATAAATAAGGAATACATTTTACACTTTTGTTAAAGGTGCTCTGAGGAACTTTCAGTGTGTGTTCATTCTAGCACCCCCTTTGGACAAAAGTGGCAGTGTTTTAACTACGCCAGCTGTTGTCCCTGGGTGAGCGTATATACCCATGACAAAGACATTAAGCAAAACTATATAAAAATAGCATTCTTTGCACTGATGGTCTCGTTTTGCTGTTACATGTCATGTATGATCATCAGAGGGGAAATTAGACTGTTTCAGAAATATTTAAAAGTTCCCTGTAGCACCTTTGAGCTGAAGAAATGCTTGGTAAAAAAAGTTTTACCGACCTGGAATTACCATGAATTACAAAATTGTTCATGCAGATACAAAATGCCAGAAATAAGAACAAAAAAAAAACGTTTTCATTTTCACATGTATTTTCATACCGTATCAATCTGTCTGTCTGTCTGTCCGTCTGTCTGTCTGTCTGTCTGTCTGTCTGTCTGTCTGTCTGTCTGTCTGTCTGTCCGTCCGTCCGTCCGTCCGTCCATTGACTAATACAATAATCTATCTTTCTATCTATCTATCTATCTATCTATCTATCTATCTATCTATCTATCTACCTACCTATCTGTCTGTCTGTCTGTCTGTCTATCCATCCATCCATCCATCCATCCATCTATCTATCTATCTATCTATCTATCTATCTATCTATCTATCTATCTATCCATCTATCCATCTATCTATCTATCTATCTATCTATCTATCTATCTATCTATCTATCTATCTATCTAGCACCAAAAAAGAACTGTTAATTCTTGGGCTGCTGCATTGAGAACTTTAATCAAATAACTTCTCCATACTTTGCGGAGTTTTCACTTTTCAACAAAAGTAGAAAATGGTGTCATTAAGAACGCCTCTGCTTTGCAATCAGCCACACTACATTAACGCCCAATACATCAAGAGCCATTGCCAAGCGCATACACCCCTTCTAATTTTTATTTGTAGCCAAGTATTACAATAAAAATCATACTTTAAATGTTATTATTTCAATGTATGTGTGCTAAAAATGTATTTAATTGATATGCTATGATAATTATGAAAATTACTTTTTAATTGTTTTACTTATTAGATGACTCACTCACTCACCCCCGTACAACATTAGACCGAGAATGTGTGTTAAAAAATGTAAACCATATTAGTGGGCACAACATTATGTGAGTAGATTTGAAACAGACACAGACACACGCACGCACTCACGCACACACACACACACACACACACACACACACACACACACACACACACACACACACACACACACACACACACACACACACACACACACACACACACACACACACACACACACACACACACGCACACACATTATGTGAGTAGATTTGTTTCCAAATAAAGGAACTATTCAAACATCGTTCTCCAATGATAGAAACAGGGCTCAGGGCATCTGCTAATGTAATTATTTTATTGGCATCACTACCTCACTATTATATCCAACTGCCGTTAACTCCGGAAACGATTTGGCAAACATATTTTTAAGTGTAACTGGCTACAGCACTTAAATCAACTTAATGATGCTTATACTCACATATATACCCACACTCTATATAAAATCATTTTCAATTGTATATGATAGTAATTCTGAGTGCAATGATATACTTCCTTAATGGGGCTATTTAAAAAAGTTCAATAGCCTTACATCTGTCCCCCCTTTGAGGGGAAAAATATGAAAGTTTCAAAGAGGCCTATTAATCTTAACCGGAAAGTGAGAATGTCATTAATTAAATCATCAAATACATCAACCACAAAGCCATTAAGTCTGATAAGTAATTCAAAATACTTTGAGGCATTTCATAAAACTGACATACAGTGACACTCAATGGTAAAACAATTACACACAACCTTGATTTATAGCTACGGTTTTTACTTCCCATTCTATTAAAGGTGCAGTGTGTAACTTTGTGTGTGTCAGAGAAGTGCACATTTTCTAAAGGTATATTCTCATTTCTGAATAGACAAACGTTCCTCACAAGAAAATGTGATCCCTGGAACACTGTTTGAAGTTGGAAAGCTTCCTGAAAAGTTACTGTTTCACTGTTGTTGTTGTTGTTGTTTACAGCAGCAGGGCCCACAGTTTGGTTTACAAACATGTTCTTTGTCTTACGTTTTGGTTCCTCAACATAATTTAGTTTTGATTTATGATGATATAATAATCCAATACTAAGAATTAAATGTAAACCTATTTTTTTTGTATCTTACTGACGGCTCTGCAAAAAAAATAATAATAATAAATCCCCCTCCCATGAAACCGCATAGTGCACCTTTAAAAACATTATCTGAAAATAACTCATTTTTACTTGTACTTGTTGAAATAAGCAGCCATACAGAATCTTTAGAAAATTGCCAATAAACGTTAGCCTGGCACGGCCCGTCTACTACTTCCGCTCAATTTTCATTTCCCTTCAGTAGTCAGTCTGGGTGTGCGGTATATTCTTAGGTTTTCTCCGGACATATTTCTGCCGGTCCAATCAGCAAACAGAAGGAGTGGCTCAGAAGCCGGCGCATGACATGGTTGGTTGGCAGATCCAGAGTGGCACTGGGCAGATCCAATAGTTTTAAACTTCAACAGACACCCGCCTTCAAGTGAGTGAATGTTTGTCAATTGAGCGATTCCAGACCTTCTGTACAAATGAAATGAAGTACGATGGTCTGGTAGAACCAGGCTAAATAAACGTGACACTCTCCCGGTAAAAAATCTTAATAATCAATAACAAACGATGTAATAAAAGTGTGTGTCAGTTCTGTCCTATTTCAGAAATTTACTCATAGCAACTTAAACACACAATATCTGAAAATACCCAGGTTTTACTTTGGTACTTGAAGAGACACGCTAAATTATTATTAATCAATGACAAACAATGTAATAAAAGTGTGTCTGTTCTGTCTGTGTGTCTGTCTGTGTGTATCTGTGTCTGTGTCTGTGTCTGTGTCTGCGTCTGCGTCTGCGTCTGCGTCTGCGTCTGCGTCTGCGTCTGTGTCTGTGTCTGTGTCTGCGTCTGCGTCTGCGTCTGCGTCTGCGTCTGCGTCTGTGTCTGCGTCTGCGTCTGTGTCTGTGTCTGTGTCTGTGTCTGCGTCTGCGTCTGTGTCTGTGTATGTGTCAAATCTACTCACACAATGTTAATGTCTCCAACAATGTCCACACTTATATGGTTAACATTTCAAAACACATACTATACCCAATGTGGTATGAGGTAAGGCAAGGCAAGTTTATTTATATAGTACAATTCAGACACAAGGCCACTCAAAGTGCTTTACAGGGGCAAGATTAAAATACACAACACACATCAGAAAAGCGAATTAATAAAACATTTAAAAGTGAATGAATGAATGAGGGTGAATAAGTCATATACTTACTGTGCTATCTTGCAGTTGGTTGTAGTGACAAACCGCCCTGTGTAGTGGATGTTACACCGGACTACGTTGTTGGTAAAGTCAGATTCCAGAACCAAGAACTTTGGATTAACCGTGAGCTGCAGAGGCAAAGGACATAAAGGAACATTACAATTTACTATAATCACTGAGATTCAACTTATAGCTAATGGCCAAAATAATGCTTCGAAAGAAAAATGCATTTGAGAAGAAAAAATAACCAGAAGAGACCAGCCTGGATTCTCCTTGGCCTTTATATAAATCTTTAAAATCAGTTTGTTTTGGTAGCATTGACCTTTCCATGCTATGTGCCCCTTTCCTGTCCTGTGCATTCCATAGTCCCACCAGATTCCCACTGTAAAGAAAATCTAAGTACTGAAGTGTTTGTGTGTGTGTGTGTGTGTGTGTGTGTGTGTGTGTGTGTGTGTGTGTGTGTGTGTGTGTGTGTGTGTGTGTGTGTGTGTGTGTGTGTGTGACCTTGAGGATGTAGTTTCCAGGCTGGATGTCGGTGATATCGATCCACTGGCAGTCGATGTCAGCGTTGTATGTATCGTAGCAACCGGGGCTCAAACCCTAAGGAAGAACACAATGTTTCATACTGTATGAGACTTCCAGTTTTCAGTTGTACATACTAAAGGTGCGTTCCGAATCGCATACTCTTTCTTTTTTCTATTCTACATACTACATCCGACAATGAAAAGAATCTAGTTAGGATGCAGTAGGCATACTATTGGGACATACTTTACTCTCTTATTTCATCATAACATTGTGCCTTGATTTTGCCTCTTGCTTTTATATCCGTCGCATCCCAGTTTGTTTTCATACGGAGGCTTCGTTGATGTGACGTCACTTCATGTGCGCAATGGATTGTGGATCAGAATCGCCCAAATAGGATGCAGTTTTCAACACTAACAATCTTGGCCGCATAAAGTAGGACATCCGGGTACTTCTAACCATCCTAAATCTGGCCACAAGAATCGGGACATCCTAAATCTTTTTTCTACATACTATAGTAGAAAGTATGCGATTCGGAACGCAACCTAAGACTTCCAAAAAGTTACAGACTTGGTTGGATTTGGTAGTCATCCGAATGACAGTGAATCAGATGGCACAACTGTGATCGTTTGAAATCATAAGGATGTAGTCAAACTCAACATTTGTTTAAATGACGGATACATTTTTACATATTACCTTAGTTTTTATTCTAGTTTATACTATTTTAACGTATCACTTATGTCTCTGCTTGTTTATATATGGTGTTATATTGTATATATGATAGTCACTGTTCGTTCATCGTCTATTGTCTTAATGTATGCACCTTATTCACCAAGACAAATTCCTTGTTGGTGTAAAACCCTTCTCTGATTCTGATTCTGATGAAACACAACAGTTTTAGCCGCAGAACTCGAAAATTTTGTAACAACAGTCGGATAGAAATTTTGAGTTATCCTAACTTATTCATTGTTACAGTAAAAGCCATGGACAAGTTAATATATATATTTTGTCTTCACATTTGTTTGTATATATATATATATATATATATATATATATATATATATACCAAAAAACCCTGTCAGAGTTGGTTATAAATCCATGCTTTAAGAGGTAATATGTTAGATTTCCCTGGTACCTGTGTGTGCTATGCTAGTTAGCTCTGTTACCTGTGTGTGCTATGCTAGTTAGCTCTGTTACCTGTGTGTGCTATGCTAGTTAGCCCTGTTACCTGTGTGTGCTATGCTAGTTAGCTATGTTACCTGTGTGTGTGCTAGGCTAGTTAGCTCTGTTACCTGTGTGTGCTAGGCTAGTTAGCTAGGTTACCTATGTGTATTATGCTAGTTAGCTCTGTTACCTATGTGTGGTATGCTAGTTAGCTATGTTACCTGTGTGTGCTAGGCTAGTTAGCTATGTTACCTGTGTGTGCTATGATAGTTAGCCTTGTTACATGTGTGTGCTATGCTAGTTAGCCCTGTTACATGTGTGTTATGCTAGTTAGCTCTGTTACCTGTGTGTGCTATGCTAGTTAGCCTTGTTATCTGTGTGTGCTATGCTAGTTAGCCATGTTACCTGTGTGTGCTATGTTAGTTAGCCCTGTTACCTGTGTGTGCTATGCTAGTTAGCTCTGTTACCTGTGTGTGCTATTCTAGTTAGCTCTATTACCTGTGTGTGCTATGCTAGTTAGCCATGTTACCTGTGTGTACTATGCTAGTTAGCTATGTTACCTGTGTGTACTATGCTAGTTAGCCCTGCTACCTGTGTGTGCTATGCTAGTTAGCCATGTTACCTGTGTGTGATATGCTAGTTAGCTATGCTACCTGTGTGCACTATGCTAGTTAGCCCTGCTACCTGTGTGTGCTATGCTAGTTAGCCCTGTTACCTGTGTGTGCTAGGCTAGTTAGCTATGTTATCTGTGTGTGCTATGCTAATTAGCTCTGTTACCTTTGTGTACTATGCTAGTTAGCTCTGGTACCTGTGTGTGTGTGGTGCAGGCGTATCTCTTCTGATGTCCAAAGTCACAGGTGGTGTCCTCGAGGCAGAAGCTGGCCTTGTGTCCCTCGGCCACCTTACGGCCCGAGCTCACCTCCAACAGATCATAATGGCTGAACTCATCCATACTGTGGTAGTGCCTGTTGGGATGAGCAAAACAGTTAATTAGTAAAGCCCCTATCTCACTGGGCTGCGACTGTTTGCGACAAGTTGGAGACTGCATTCGCGAGGGAGTCTCTAAACTGTCTCCAAACATTCGCGGGGGTCTCAATTTCCTCGCATGAGTCGCAGAGCCGCGCGGTCCTGTCGCTTGAATTTTGAACATGTTCAAAAAAAGTGTGCGACAAATCTAGTCTCAAAATAGTCTCAGAGTGGACGCATGTGTCTCAAACGCGTTGCAAACCCTTCTCAATTTAATTTCCGTGAGTCAGAAAGTGTGAGAAATGTGAGACAACTATGCGAGGGTTTGGCAGCATATGAAACTAAATTGTGATTGATTTGAGACAAAAATTAGACTGCCATTCCATTCATGCGACGCTCGCCAGACGTTCGCAAGACATAAATGCAACCTCCGGGCAAGTGTTGGCCAGGACATTCGCAAACGTGTTGTGAGGAACCAACTCAGTGAGACTGCAAGTGAAAATTGTCGCTAATTCGCATATTTTCTCGCAATTTTGTGTCTCCAACTTGTCGCACACTGTCGCAGCCCAGTGAGACAGGGGCTTTAGTTTTATTATTTGTCACATACACAATTGCACAGGGCAATGCATAGTGAAATTCTTGTGTACGAGTCCGACCGTCATTCAACTATATCAAGTGCAAGATTTGATTATAATAATGACTGGGTGGTCACTGGGTGGTGGGCTAAGTGACATTGTCAGTCTGCTTTAATTGTAACATTCAATTCAGTAACATTCAAATACATTGTGAATGTAATAACAAGTACAACAGACAGCTTAGTGACAGCTGCCGCAAGGACATTTCTGTTTGTGTTGATTATAGCGCCCCCTTTGGAGACACGTGGTAGTGTGAACTCTACAATAATGTGTTATTGTGGAACTTTCACTTTGTGTTGATTCTGGCGTCCCCTTTGGGCAAAAGTGCTAGTGTTTTTATGACATCAGTACCTGCTGTCCTAAAGATCTTTGTTAGTGTGTGCTGGCGGCGTGTGCATTTGTTTAGGGAAGCGAGTGAAAGAGAGACGGCAGGATGCATGGCTTTGAGGTAATGTATTTATATGTGACTGTGTCAGATTAATAATGGTAATATGACCACG
>CM049395.1:38422500-38427500 GCA_026929865.2 Hyperoplus lanceolatus
CATAAGATAAATTGAACTTACTAGACCAAAAACTGACAACATTTTGGTGCCATCTCTGCCAATGAATAGTGAGGGAACAATACGGTGAGCTAAGGAGACATGGGCAGTTAAAGGTGCAGTGTGTAATATGACATCATCAAGAAAGTTCTACAAAGTTCTAGAATGCAACGCTCCCTGGGTAACCCCAACTCTTTCGAATAATAACAGAAGCTTCAGTGGCCTTCAAGGACAAGAACAATTCTAAATGTCAAACTATGCACCTGATGACATTCCAACTATGACACTTTCAAGATGGCGGCACTAGGCCTTGGTCCAAAATATGCAGAAATATGGACATATATGAGACTCTTTCTAAGGGGAAAAAATATATAAAAAAAAAATGTTCAGCTATTATGCACTAAATTAAATGTACTTATGGATATTATAATTACTTTCTACAAAATCTGCTAGGAAATAAAACCCAAAATTCTACACACTGCAGCTTTAAGGTGGGCCGTTTAGTTTGCAGCAATGACAGTTAAATCAATGACATTTGGATGTTTCAACCAGTTTGGAATGTAACTGTCACATCATGATACATGATACACAAGTTGGTTCAGAGGCATGTTGAACCGTTTATCCTTCCGACAGCTCCCAAAAGTCTAAGGCCGGTCATGAGTTTCAAAATGATGAACCATAAGAGACTGAAATAGACAGATAGAGAGAGAGAGAGATAGATAGATAGATAGATAGATAGATAGATAGATAGATAGATAGATAGATAGATAGATAGATAGATAGATAGATAGATAGATAGATAGATAGATAGATAGATAGATTATTTTATTAGTCAATGGTTACATTTAAATGTCTTTCCGCATATCGTCTCTCAAGTTACCACACTCCAGAGGGGGTCAGAGCGCAGGGTCAGCCATAGTACAGCGCCCCTGGAGCAGTTTGGGGTTCTTGCTCAAAGACACAATGGTAGAGATGGTGGGCACCGTAGATAATAGTAGTAATACCAGCCACTGCTAGTTTAACTAATAACACCCTCCTGTTCGGTGCCGGAGATCCAACCAGTGTGGTTACTGGTCGGCCACCATTCCTCGAGGCCATCCTACCACCCAAGTTTACTATTGCTAATGTGTTTGCTCTCAAAAAAAAATAGTTCTACCAAATAAGCACATACCTTTTATGTCTATCCCACCTGCCTGGCTCACAACACAAGTTCTACGAAGAATACTGTGTCCTCATTTGTGTAAAAAAAACAGACTAAAATCCAACATTTCCACACACACACACACACAGACACACACACACACACACACACACACACACACACACACACACACAAAGCACCTGTTTCTCAAGAGAATACAATTCCCTTCTCTTCTCCTAATTCTCCAGTGAGAAAAGTTAAGGCTGATATAACGGGAACCAAAACTGTCAACCGCACACAGCACACACACACACACACACACACACACACACACACACACACACACACACACACACACACACACACACACACACACACACAGCGCACACACACACACACACACACACACACACACACACACACACACACACACACACACACACACACACACACACACACACACACACACACACACACACACACACACACACACACACCACACACACACACACAGCACACACAGCTTATCCAACACGGATGTAGGGCAAACCAAAGTTTTCTTGTAAGAATCTGGGGCTAGAAATGTTCTTTCTTCCCCAAAACGTAAGTCCTTTTGTGTTGTCTCTGTCCCAGTAACCCATATCCGTAGCCATCACACACGTATGCACACACACACACACACACACACACACACACACACACACACACACACACACACACACACACACACACACACACCATCATACTTTCGAAAAATGCTTCATATGCTGTCAGAAAAATTGACAAGAAAAAATGGAATTGATTTGTCATTCCCGAACGCACAGTCAGTCACACACACACACACACACACACACACACACACACACACACACAGGCCCGGCCCTGGGCATAGGCAGTATAGGCAAATGCTAGGGGCGCATCCATCCGCAGGGGGCGCCGCTACAAAAAATAAAAATAAAAAATGGGCTACCAAAACATATTTTTTTATTTATTTTTACTACATATACTATACTATAATACTATAATTTCAAAATATGAGTTAAGCTTAAAATATGACAACTACTGTCAACTGAGGATAGACAAACTATAAAAAAAAAAATTGAAGCGCCCCTCCCTCCCCCCTCTCCGATAGACTCTTCCAGATTTCTGGCGATCAGCCAGGTATCTGAACGGTAACTTCACCGGTCGGAACCGGAAGGAAAGAGCGCACACCATGTCAAAATTACAAAAGCTCTCTCGTGCCAAGGGAAGACTGAAAAGGAAAAGAAGAGGAGGAAAAACGTGACAAAGACAGAGGTAGGCCTACAGTGACATTAATGTGATGAATGAATAGTGTGCTGCATTGTTTTAGCCGTTGTAGGAGCAGTGTGTTAACTTGCTAGCTTACTTTTGGAAGATGGGTAACGTTACTCCCATCTTAAATTCATCAGAGACATTTAGAAAGATTGTTCAGGTAGCCTACATAACTTGCCAAAGTTTGCACTGCTTGTAATGGTTATTAGAAAGCTATTCCTTTTCCACTATAATTAATGGTTGTCAACCTTGGGTTTATTGTGTTAGTTTACATCAGTGTTAAAAGTGCACAGTATAATAACTGTTAATATTGCATACCTGAGGCAAGTCAAGTTTATTTGTGAGGCACTTTTCAACACAAGGTAAATCAAAGTGCTATACATAAAGCCATGAGATATCATCAGAAGGCTTGATCCTGATTTAATAAAAAGCAGAAGCAAACTTTTCCGTTTGATTGTACCTAGGGGTGTAACGGTACACTAAAGTCACGGTTCGGTACGCACCTCGGTTTTGAAGTCTCGGTACGGTACGGTATGGTACGGTTCATAGTTAAGGGAGAATGAACAGTTTTAGCTGTCAGTAACTAGCTGACAGTGTGTAACATACAAATAAAATGCATAGGCCTAACACATTTAAAAAGAATACTGCTGCAATTCTCCAATAAATAAAATACTTATTAAATACCAGTGAATGTGCAGCATAAACTAACATTGCAGTGGAAAAATAAAGCCAGTGTTAATGCTCAGCAGGCTCTGTAAGCTGGTATGTAAAAAAAGGGTATGTCTTCTTTAAGGTATTTTTGACTTTAAAAAAATAAAATATTACTGCAGCTCTCTGAAGCTCTAAGTGCTCTTATAAATATAACAATTATCAAATAAAAGTGCAACTGCAGCATTAATTAAATGACAGCTTATGTATTTTCAGTATAAAAAAGAAAATGCTGTCTGTTTGCACAGCTCGATTTTTCTTCACAGTAACGGTGATAGTATGACCTGGATGGTGCCTTTTCAAATGCGTATGCATGTTCGACGTGTTGGCTCCCTTTTATATGTCCATGGTTGGCTCCTATAGAGGCGATCGCGGTGAAACAATAACCTGTGTGCCGACATTGTTCCACACGTTTATCACTGTTTTCATAATTCTACTGGAATCCGACGTTATCCCTCAAGTGGGATTTGAATAACAGGGGGACGCCTGCAAGCTCCGGTTTCCTGGTGTCTTTCGCCATGCAGTTCGCTCTCTGTTCGATAGCACTGTATAACATCTTTATTTGCACTACTCATAGACTGTAGAAGAGGGGGGGAACGCTGTCTGTCAGTGCTCTGGGAGGGGGCAGGAGCCTCGGGAGCCAGCCGCTGCTCGTTTAGAAGTAAAGAGCGATACATGCTTTAGCAACAGAGTCTCCAAAAGTCACCAATAACACCAGAAAAAGTAGCTAGATTTGTCGATAGTCGCTTTTTTGAAAAAAAGTCGCCAGAGGGGTCTGAAAAGTTGCTAAGTTAGCAACACTGCACCCTCATGCTGTGCTCACCATGCGTGCTCACCATAGAGATAACAGACTCTAAATCGCTGGCTGCTACTGCGCATGTGTGTGCGAGCCAGAGGCTAAATGGTCCGGGGGGAACTCCAACGACAAGTTTTAAGTTCCACACCGCAAAACAAGCCTGTACATTCGCCATATATTAACGCTATGTACGCCACAAACGGACCGCGGTCCACCTCTGTAACACCAAATACGTGCCTGTACCGTCACGGTACGGTACAAATACGTGTATCGTTACACCCCTAATTGTACCTTACCTAGGCCTATAGCTTTCCATTAGTTACTGCTTCTCTTCACTCTGGTTGGATGCATAACTGCATTTCATTTTAATGACAATAGTTTAATCTAAGCTAATTTCCATTTTAAGGCTTTTCACCATGTATTAATATAAATAATGTAACAACATGTATACTTCTCTTCTCTCTTCAGATTTTCATTTGAAATACTTTGAGCCACCTGTCCTGCAGACATCTTCTCCACCTCAGCACAGCCCAGTGATGCAGCATGAGGAATAAAGGCTTCACCAATAGACCCAAAGGCAAGAGTAGTCAGGCTGTAGCAAGGTGAGGTGAGCTTGTTGAGATATTAAGATGAGGTCTTAACATCTAAATGTAGACAGCTCTCTGTTGGAATCAAGTTAAATAGCAGTACAAACCAGAGGTCTCTGTCATTTAATTTTGTAATATAGCTTTTGTGTGGAATTATATTCAACGCAAAGTTATGATTTATTTAAACTATACTTGTAATAGATTATAATTTTAAATTTTAACGTCTGCATTTTTCTGTGCGAATCGTAATATTGTATTCATTTTTTAATGTTATGTCACTTGTTTTGTAATATGGTTTTTATTTTGTGGGTTATTTTCTATCTAAAATAAATTGAAATGTCAAAGACAAAGCTATCCAGTTCTGTGTGAGTGTATGAACAGTGGTGGACCTGACTGCGATGCAATGGGGGGCGCCAGCTAAAATCTTGCCTAGGGCGCCAAATTGGTCAGGGCCGGGCCTGCACACACACACACACAC